>WNNJ02002991.1:0-207382 GCA_012934845.2 Pomphorhynchus laevis
TTGGGGTACCTGGGCTATCTCGGGACTAGTCTTCTTCTCAAGAGGACGTCCCCCAGAGCAAAGGCTAAGGTTTCTTAAGCTCCTCGTCTCTCGTTTACCCAGCATAGTCCGTGCCGATTGGATTCTTCGGGGGGTGAAAGACCCCGGGTGGTTCAGTCGGAAGGCGGCGTGTTGGATCGGTTGGGGGCTCAGATCCCCCTGGATTTGATGCCTTGAACATTGAAGAAGACTAACACGTGCTGTCTTGTTATTTCTTTTGTTTATCTTGGAACTGATCTGACATTTATTTATTCCTTCACCATGTATTATTTGTTATTAAGAAAATCTTTATTTATTATTTATTTATTTAAAAAACATCAAAAAAAATGAAAAAGTCAAGCAGTCAAAAATTTACCATCGGTGCTTCAAACAACTTACAAAATCAAGCTAATATGGAACGGAACTCAGGTATTTCCAATGTAACATCGAATTTTCAAGCCAAAGAAAACAAGGTTAGTCCTATTTCGTCTAATTTTTTAATCTCAAGCACGGATGGAGAACTCTCTCCTGTGCCTAAAGTGGTGAATCTGGTAATAATCAGACTTCTTCAACCATTTGAAAGGAAGAATCTTTTCAATATTTTTCTGAGAGAGTTTACAAGCTCTTATAAGAAGAGAATTCTATTTAATTCGATAAAATATTTAGATTCCGAAATCCGGGTTTCTTTCAGCTCTCCAGATCTGGCAGCATCGTACCTAGAATTTTTCGAAACACACCTAAAAGAATTTGGGTCAACTACTTACAGGCCTATTCAGGCGACTTTGAAAATTAATAATTTTCCGCCCTTCGCAACGGAGGAAGATATCATTGCTCTCACATCTGAGTTCAAAATTCATAATATTCGCCCAATCCTGGGCAAGAAAGGCCAGGCTATACCAATAGCATTCTGTTCTACCGCAGTCGATCAGGCGGAATGTCTGGCTAAAAGCAAATGTAACCCCTTTCTGGGGTACAATCTTTCTTTCAATATCGTAGATGCTGATGACTTAACATACCCCCACTGCAATGGGTGCCACCTCTGAGGGCACTGGTCCTCGAACTGTACTAGGCCCCATACGTGTGGGGTTTGCAGCTCTTCCGAAGTCCATGAGGGGAAATGTTCTCTCCCCCCTCTGTGTTCCAATTGTGGTGGTCAGCACCCGGCCTGGTCTAGAAGATGTCCTATCTTCAAAGAATACAAATTAAGGCATTGTGGGGCACCGGTCAAACCGGCCCACTTTGCCGCTGCCAGCTTATCCAATTCAAACGGTTATGGTATGTCGGACACCGACATTTTCAAAATTGTTGACGCAAGACTACAGATATATAAAGACGAGATTCGAGCCTTAACGAACCATCTGATAGCGAAATTCGAGGAGTCCCGTTCTCCTCCATCGACGATTCTTACCTCTTCAAAGAGAGCCCCCCGTTCTAAGAAGAGATCATCTTCTAAACAAAAGTTGGCTTCCTTGAAGTTGGCAAAGAAAGATGATATATGCTGGGAGTTGTTGGCCTCAAAGGGAGATGAAGATAATGCCGGTGGGCAAGTGTCTTCTCCTGGTAGGGCTGGGAGTGAGAAGGGCAACTTTCTCTCTCCTAGTTTCTGCTAGGAGGTAGGCATCCCACTCCAGCTGTCGTAACACAATGCAAAGTAGTCAAGAGCCTTTTTCACTGAATATACTTCAGTGGAATTCGGGAGGTGCTTCTGCTCTTAGCCTTCTATCTGGTAGAGATGCGGATGTTATAGTCCTTCAGGAGACGCGGTCTATCCGTATCCCCCAGGACATTACTCGATTTATCCCCAAGCATATTTACACCCACTTCACTCCGTACATAACCCCTCCTCACGCCTCTTCATCTCAAGGTCTTTTAACCCTAGTTAAATGCTCCTTAAGATCATCCCTTCTTTTAAACTATTCTTGTCCAGCCCTGTCTTGTTTAGCTGTTTCACTTTGTAAGAATGGTAAACGTATCAGCATAGCCAATATCTATATTAGGCCAGGGGAAATTCACAAAAACCGTGATCTCCTGGACCGTATCTTGGGTAGTGGCTATGACATGTTACTCGGTGACTTCAACGACAGAACTGGTCGTTGGATTAATGCAGCACTCCGCAGAGCCAGGAACGATTACCTTATTCACAAACCACCGTCCCCAACTTTTCATTGCTCAACAACTAATTCTCTCCTCGACATATTACTGCTTCATAAGATGTGGTTGTTGAAACCCATCTGTACTGAGCAGTCGCGCCAAAAACAGACCATCTCTCATGACCTAATTCGTTGGCGGATAGAGGAAGATACGTTGCTTAGAAGGAGGTTTCACTTTGATCCCATCAGAGTGGCTTTCTTTCAGGCGGCTATCCAACTCTTCCCCAGAATTGGTAATGAGAATTTGACCGAATTTAATTCCTTCCTCTCCTCGCAAGCTACCGCGTTTCTTTCGACTACCTATAAAGGTCATATTTACAATCCCACTCCAACAAAACTCAAGGTTTTGGCTAAAATGCTACGTCTTCCCAATGTCTCTGTTTCCGCCAGGCAGGCCATCTCGAATGAATACTGGAGCACTAGATATAGGTTCCAGCTGAGCAGGGATAAGGCGAACATCGCTCACCTTAACCCTTCTCAGTCTTCCTTCTGGAAGATATTCAAGAAGGAGAAGTTTGTCTGTTGGAAGGATAGAGCTTTGGGTTGGATTGGTAGTATAGGCCTTGATAATGTTTTGAAGGAGTCACTATCCCTACATAATTATGGAGCCACTCAATCTCCCCAACCAATCCCGCCTTGGGGTGACTTCAGGAGCAGGGACTTATCTGTTACAGATATCCTTAACTCCTGGGGGCCACTTCCGGGCACCTCTAAATCCGTCGCTCCACTATCTTCTCGAGTCTGTCAGCTTTTGACAGCCGATCAAAGAAGAGAAGTGGCCGTCACAATGCTTTTAGCCTCACCATCCGATGTAGCCGGCATCAATATTAGTCGTAGAATTTTCTTACCAAAGCATAGTCCGGTTTCATGTCCCAAAGATCTGCGTCCCATTTCGATTCAAAACTCCCTCATCTCCATCTACGAAAAAGCGCTTGCGCGTAGAATCCGCGACCATTCAAGTAGGCGTAATTTGATCCCACCGAGTTTTCACGGGTTTGTCAAGGGACGCTCGGTTCATTCAGCAATAGGTGAAGTGCATCAGTTTTGTAGGGATAATAGCCATCAACTAGCTGTGGCTGTTTTCCTTGACTTTTCTGCTGCATTTGACCGCATTTCCATTCCCTTTGTTATCTCCTCTCTCAGGTCACTCGGGTTGCCTGCGAGAATTGTTAACAGGGTGGAGATATTACTGTTTACCAAGAGGTTCTACTATGAAGACGACCCTGATGCGTGTCAGTTCTACCCTATTACAGGTGTGCCCCAAGGATCCCCACTTTCTCCTATCTTATTTCTTGCTGCCTCCATTGTACTATTCAAGAATTTTAAACGTGATCAACATCTAGTGGTATACGCTGATGATACCACGGCCCTGTTCTCTGGACGCAGGTGCAAAGATGTCGCTTCGGACATCAGCTGTTTCTTTTTAAGATTAACAGACCAGCTGACCCTATCCAATCTTATTTTAAATTCATCAAAATCGCAGGTAGTTGTCTTTCATGGCACCCCTGCGACAAAGAAAAAATTAAAGAGACTAGCACTCTCAGCTCTATCTTCTATATTGACTAATCAACCACTCCCTACCTTCACAAGTCGAGTAAAATACCTGGGGTTCACTGTTACGGTGAACTGGTCGGCGAAAGCTGACCTGGATAGACTTAAACGTATCCTGAAGAAAGCTAGGTGGGCCCTGAAACGGGCTCAGCATCTGTCGTTGAATGGGAAAACCCAAGTGCGCCTCTGGGGTACTTGGGCTATCTCGGGATTAGTCTTCTTTTCGAGAGGAAGTCCTCCAGAGCAAAGACTAAGGTTTCTCAAGCTCCTCATCTCGCGATTACCGCGCATAGTCCGCCTAGATTGGATTCTTCGGGGGGTGATAGACCCCGGGTGGTTCAGTCGAAGAGCGGCGTGTTGGATGTGCTGGAGGGCTCAGATCCCGCTGGACCTGAGGCCGTGACATCATTATGAAGACTAAATGCTATTATGAATTGTCTTATTTGAACTGCATTTGTTTTTTTTCTAATGTCTCTTTTCGTTATTTTTTAGTGGTTGTTAGTTATTTAAGAAATTCCTTATCTTATCTTAAAAAACATCAGGTTTTTTGTTGCAAATACGTTTTGAGTATCAATCGGACAAAAAATGTGCAGTGTTAATAACAACGTTGGTGCTTCAAACAATTTCCAAAATCAAACGAGTTTTCCATGGAATATGGACGATCTTGCGGGTAATAAGTTGATTATCACTACCATTCTCAACAACAAGGTAAGTGTTCTAACTTCTGATGATGTACTGGGAGCGAGGGTACTCCCCCAATCCACAAGCCTAAAAATCTGATTATAATTACACTTACACAGCCTCAAGAAAGACACAATTTGTTCAATATTTTTCTTCGTCCTTTCGTAATCAATTACATTAATCGAGTTGTGTTTGAATCTGTAAAATTATATGAAACTGAGATAAAAGCCTTCTTCGCAACTAGTGATCTCGCAAAGGAGTACGAGCTATTTTTCAATTCCAACCTAAAGCATTTTGGCACTATTCAATTTAAGCCTATATAGGCTTCCCTGAAGATCAATAATATTCTTCCACATCTAGAGGATAAGGATGTGGAATCTCTAAAAAATATCTTCAAACTATCTAGTTTCAGGCACGTCATGAGTAAAAATGGCTTTAATCTTCCGATAGCGTTCTGTTTCTCCTCTGTGGCCCATGTGGAGGTTCTTGCTAATTCGGCCTTCAACCCTTTTCCAGTGTACAATATAAAGTTCAAAATACTCGATGCCGACGACCTCACCTATCCCCACTGCAATGTGTGCCATCAGTGGGGGCACTGGGGCTCTAATTGTTCTTGCAAAAAACGTGAGGAGTCTGTAGCTACGACTCCTGCGATGGCCTAATGATGGGGGTGAAATGTGGAGCTCAATCCCTCTGCTCCAATTGTGGTGGTGACCACCCAATGTGGTCCCGTAAATGCTCTTTCTTTAAGAAATACAGGAACAGTTTTGCTCGTACAGCTTAAGCCAAGCAAGATTCTGCAAGCTTTTCTACAGCGGTCTCACGCATGTCCGATGAGGACATCCACATTATAGATTCTAACAAGAAATTAGTTATAAAACAAATGGAAGGAATAGCGGCCGGTATTATGGCGGCATTATATTCCTCTTCAGCCGTTCCAGTACAACGAGCCGTGCCTGAATCCAAAAAGAGGGCAGCCTCAGCCCATGCAGTACCCCCTATCAATATTGACAAGCCTTTAAAGAATAAGGTCACGAGCGCCTGATCGGGAAATAACGATAATGCCCGTGGGCAAGTGCCCACTCCGGATAGCATTAGTGGTAGAGGGGGACCCTTCTGCTTCTAGCTCTGTCTAGGGTGGCGGAAATCCCATACAGCTGATTTAACACAATACAGAGTATTCGTGAGCCTTTTTCACTTAATATCCTTCAATGAAATTCGGGAAGAGCTTATCCCATTAGATTTCTATCTGGTAGAAATCCAGATGTAATAGTCCTTCAGGAGACGCGATCTATCCGACTCCCCCAGGACTTTACTCGATTCATCCTTAAGCACATTTGTTCCATTATATTCCGTACATAACCCCGCCACACTCCTTCATCTCAAGAACTATTGACCTTAGTTAAATGCTCTTTAAGATCCTCCCTTTCTTTTTAATTATTATTGAACAGCCCTTTCTTGTTTAGTAGTTTCACTCTATACAAACGGTAAACGCCTTAGTCTAGCTAATGTCTACATCCGTCCAGGGGAGATTCACAAGAACCGTGACCTCCTGGATAGGATAATTGACAGCGGTTATGACATGGTACTAGGTGACTTCAACGACAGAACTGGTCGTTGGATTAATGCAGCACTCCACAAAGCCAGGAACGGTTATCTTATTCATAAACCACCGTCTCCCACCTTTCATTGCACATCAACGAATTCACTCCTCGATTTATTACTGCTTCATGAGAGGTGGTTCTTAAAACCATTCTGTACTGAGCAGTCGCGTCAACATCTGTCCACCTCTCATGACCTAATTCGCTGGCGGATAGAAGAGGATACGCTGCTTCGAAGGAGATTCCATTTTGACCCGATCAGAGTGGCTTTCTTTAAGGTAGCTATCCAACGCTTCCCACGAATTGCCAATGAGAGTTTAACCGAATTAAATTCCTACATCTCTTCGCAAGCTTCCGCGATACTTTCGACTACCTATAAAGGTCACATTTACAGTCCCACTCCGACAAAACTCAAGACCTTAGCATACATGCTCCGTCTTCCCAACCTCTCTGCTTCTGCCAGGCAAGCTCTCTCGAAAGAATATTGGAGCACTAGGTATAGGTTCTAATTGGGTAAGGATAGGGCTAGCATCACTTCCCTTAATCCATCCCAGTCTTTTTTCTGGAAGATATTCAAGGATAAGTTTGTCTGTTGAATGGATAGGGCATTAGGCTGGATTGGTAGTATAGGTCTTGATAAAGTTTGGGAGGAGTTAGTATTTCTACACAATTATGGAGCCCATTGATCACCGCAACCAATCCCGCCTTGGGGAGACTTCAGGAGTATAGACTTATCTGTCACATATATTCTCAACGCCTGGGGGCATCTTCCGGGCACCTCCAAATCCGTCGCTCCACTCTCTTCTCGTGTCTGTCAGCTTTTGACAATAGAACAAAGAAGAGAGGTGGTCGTCACAATGCTATTAGTAACCCCGTCCGATGTGGCCGGCATCAACATTAGTAGGAGAATTTTTATATCTAAAAAGTATCCGGTCTCTTGCTCTAAAGACCTGTGGCCCATTTCGATTCAAAATTCCCTCGTCTCGATCTACGAAAAAGCGCTTGCGCGTAGTATCCGTGTTCATCTGAGTAGGCGTTATTTAATCACACATGGTTTCCATGTGTTCGTCAAAGGTCGCTCAGTCCATTCAGCGGTTGGTGAAGTACATCGGTTTTGCCGGGAAAATAGTCATCAACTCGCTGTGGCTGTTTTCCTTGATTTTATCGCTGCATTTGACCGCATCTCCATTCCCTTTGTTATCTCTTTTCTCAGGTGCCTCGGGTTGCCTGCGAGAATTGTTAACAGGGTGGAGATACTGCTGTACACTAAGCGATTCTTTTATGAAGATGACCTTGATGCGCGTCAGTTCTACCATATTACAGGTGTGCCTCAAGGCTCCCCTCTCTCCTATCTTATATCTTGCTGCTTCCATTGAACTCTTTAAAATATTTAAACGCGAACAACGTCTAGTGGTATACGCTAATGATACCACATCCCTGTTTTCTGGACGCATGTGTAAAGACGTAGTCTCGGATATCAGCCGTTTCTTTTCAAGATTAAAAGACCAGTTACCCAAGTTCAATCTTATTTAAAACTCTGCAAAATCACAGGTGGTTGTCTTTCATGGCGCCCCTGCAACAAAGCAAAAGCTTAAGAAATTAGCACTCTCGGCCCTCTCCTCCATTTTGTTTAATCAACCCCTCCCTTCCTTCACAAATCGAGTAAAATACCTGGGGTTTACCGTTACTGTAAACTGGTCGGCGAAAGCTGACTGGATAGACTCAAACGTATCCTGAAGTAATCTAGTTGGGCCCTGAAACGGGCCCAGCATCTGTCATTAATTGGGGAAACCCAAATGCGCATCTGGGTCACCTGGGCTATCTCGGAATTAGTCTTCTTTTTTAGAGGACGTTCCGCAAAGCAAAGGCTAAGGTTTCTCAAGCTGCTCATCTCGCGTTTACCCAGCATAGTCCGCTCCGATTGGACTCTTCGGGGGGGGTGAATGACCCCGGGTGGTTCAGTCGAAGGGCGGCGTGTTGGATTGGCTATGGGGCTCAGATCCCACTGGACTTGAGGCCATGATGGTAGAATACATCAGCAGAATAGACAGGAAGTTGTTATGACTTGTTTTCTTCCTTTTCTTATTTAAATTGACTCATTTATCCATGTATTATTTTGCTTAAGAAAATCTTTATCATTATTACTCATTTGTTCACATATGAGTGATATTATTACATTAGTATCAATCGGACAATCAACTCACTTCAATATCCAAAGTTCAAATTTTCGGAATCAATGGCCTATATTCGTAGCTGAGAGACAAGCGATATCAAGGCAAAAAGGTTTTGAGTATCAATCGGCCATCAAAGCGTATTCTATTTGAAACTAACTTCGTTATCCAAAGTTCAAGTTTTTGGAATCAAGGGGATTATTGATGGCTAAGAGTTGCGATTTTGCTTTTGATATAGTTTTTTGATCTTTGTTTTTTTTGTTTTTTGTTTTGTTTTTTGTTGTTGCTTTATTTCATTTATTTATTCACATATACATCTAATATAAGTACAGTTGGAAGGAGTTAATCGTCATAAGCCAGTTGGGAAGAGAAAATCTTCTTCATAGCTGGAGGAAAATTTAAAAAATATAGAAGTCTTCAGTGCAAGAGGCCTTCCCTATAAAGCAACTTTTTTCGCACTTAAAATAAGATGAAAAAAGAGCAATAATTTCAACAAAAGAATAAGAGATAGAAAGGGAAATAAAAAAACTGTTCGAGGAGAAATCTTCGAACGGTTTTTCAAAAGAGATAATTTTACCGAATCTCTTTCAAAAGCTTAGCTTTGAAGGATAAATTCAAAGCGGATTTAGTTTTGAGAGGAGGGTATAGAAATTATCGACATTTCTCCACAAGTGACGGTCATCATTAGGGATGTTCCGTCATTTGCGGATAAAGAAGATGTGGAAGAATTCTTGCATCAATATGATATAGAAATTCTAAAAGCATGCAAATCTTTTAATCAATCATATAGTTCCTTTCTATTAAAAGAAACGTTATGTAGTTTAAAAAATAAAAGAAAGTGGTGGCAACATCTGCGGACATCGAATATCTGTAAAGATATTCGACGAAATCGATGCTGTTTTTCAGTATCCGCAGTGTTCCAGATGTCAACGCTGGGGTCATTTTTCGAACATATGTAGAGAGGTGTCACCGCGTTGCGTCCACTGCGGAGAAGAACGTGAAACACAATGATGCATAAACAAAAACAAAAGACCTTCATGTGCAAACTGTGAGCAACATCATAAGGCGTACTCACACGTTTGTCCAGAGTTCAAGTCTTACTTAGCCTAGGTAAACAGTGAGAACAAGAAGGCTTGTGAGGAGGCTCAATCATATCTTAAAGCAGCCAAAAGTCACTCTCTGGATCAACATGCTGGACAAGCAGCAATGCTGATCGAGAGAGTACTTGCTCTTGAAAAAGAAATGGATACCTTAAGGCAGGAAAATGCTAAACTAAAAAAGGATGTTGTAGTTTACGCAGCAACATTACACAAGTACAAATCGTTGAAACAGGAGAAAGAGAAGTCATCGATTTCGGTGACTACTTTCAATCGTTTTAACGATTTATCACAAACGAAAATAGAAGGCTCTCAGAATGAGGATAATACTGTGGAATATTGTTCCTTGGTATCGACTGATTCTGAGGGTCCTTCGATTAAGGTAAAAGGGATCGCTCTAAAGGGGCTGACGTTACCCGAATCACTTCAGGAAGCGTCGAGTTGGAGGGGCAGTTCCTGGCAAAAAGCTTCTAATGCAAGAAAAAAAGCGAAGAATTGAATTTTCTTTGCTTGAAGGCATCTGCCTGATGAGTTGGAATATAGGTTCTGTTAAGAACCTGATACAGTATTTCAGTCTCATTCAGGCCGATGTGCTTATTTTGCAAGAAGCGAGATCACCCGATCAATTGAAGATGTTTGGCAGAGAGATCAACGACTACGAAACTTTTGTGTCTGTGGAGGGTCTCAGAATGGAACTCTTTCTAGTGTCGTTGGTAAATAAGCGTTTTTCCGCGTCTTTACTATCGCATAACACTAGCGAAGGAGGTTCATTCCAACTTCTCCGTTTTTTAATTTCCAGACGCCCAGTTTATGTAGCAAATTGTTACATCAAGCCGGGTGCCTGGAGTTCGAAAAGGAAGAGGTGAGATATTTAGTCTATGCTGTTGAAGATATTCAATTTGGGTGCTCAGTTTTTAATAGCAGATTTTAACGACTACGGAGGGTTTCGGGTGGGCAATATGATCGCACCAGCATGGGAGGTCATATGTCCCTCGGAAGGGACATTCATCCGTCGTCGGAATAAATATTGCTCCACATTGGATTTTGCAATACAAAATAAAAATACTAAATTCAAGATGAAATGGCAGCAGAATTTGCTGCCAGATTCTTTTGACGATGGACATAAACTTGTATGTTGGTCACGGAAGAAGGAACTAATTTTCAAGGTTATATTTCAACCTACACGAGCCGTTATACAAGCATTCAATAAAGCAATTAAGGAAGTAATGATAAATTTAAATAATAAAATTAATTTTACCAATATCTTTAAAAGAAATTTAATGAGATTATAAATTTTAGTATTTAAATAATAATTCCATAATAAGTAATTATTTCAATTTTTCGATTGTATAAATGTTTTATATGATTTTTTTTGATGAATTTTATAAAAAAAATAAAAAAAATCAAATAATTTATTAATTTTAAATAATGCCATTTTAAAAATGCAAATAAATTCTTAACGAATAAACAACCTCCGAACATCAAGTATATACTCAAGGCTCTTCATTTGAAACGGATTCTCTGGGGTTTACGAACGGATGCGAATCCGTCATCTCAGAGAATCGCTCGAATGGCTCTGCTCAAGAATGACATTCAAGAGTTGGAGCAGAGGGTCGACGCTAAGAAGTTGCTGTCCTACAAGAATTTTTTAAAGGAATAGTGGCAAATTATTAGACGAAGCATCTTCCGTTCTTGGACGGCAGCGTCTTTGAAAACTCTAAGGGTTTTGAGTTTATACTTCATAGACTAAAAATAAAGCACCTAGCCAATGCTGAGGTATGGACTGAGAGGAAAATGATGAGAGTCCGGATGGAACTGTTGCTGTCGACCATCGACACTTCACAAGAAGACATCACTGTCGACGACATTTTGTCTGCGTGGCCAGTCGTACCGAAGATTTCATCTAACGGAGCTTCGGCATAATCTGCTGCAACCAAATTGATCATCGATAACATTAGGACGGATATCGCTACCAAGATGCTAGGGGAACCTCAAGCAGCTTGGTGCGATATTACGGTCGGAAGGGTGGTGTTCCTTGCGAAGGAAAGATGAGTGTCGAATGCCAAAGACACAAGACCCATAACAATATCTATGGTATATGAGAGGGCTCTTGCTAGGAACCTTTCCCCATTCTACGAGGATCGTGATATGTTGGGAGACCACATTCACGGTTTTCGTAGAGGAAGGAGAGCTGTAAAGGCAGTAAGGTTCATGCAAAGCTTTCTCACTGGCGACAGTCGACCTGCAGTCCTCTATTCGCTGGATGTGTCGGCAGCTTTCGACAACCTGGGCCATTATGCAATAATTACAACGTTGAACAGTGATGGAATACCGAGTAATATGTTGCGTCGTGTCCTAGGCATTTTGAAAGAAAGAACTTTCTACTTGGATGATGACGGGGGTAAGTACTATCATATCAACAAAGGACTTCCCCAGGGCTCTCATCTGTCTCCTATGATTTATATGATAGTAACAAGGGGAGTTCTGAAGGGTCTTTTGGATAGGAACACTCACGCCATCATTTATGCGGACGACATCTCGATTGCATTTATAAGAAACACTCTGTCGGATGCAAGGTTCGAAGGGCGTATGAAGTCTGCCATGGGGATTGTTGCTCATCGCTTAGCGAAGTTAGGTTTGTCTTTAAACCCAACGAAGAGCAACTTTATTCATTACAGATTTCGGCGTCCTGGAAAGCACACTCGTCTCCTTGATTATTTTCCAGGGAATCGAAAGCGTCGTGTGCGCATTCTGGGATCCGTCTTAAACCATGTTTGCATCATCGGTCAGATATGGCTAGGTGTTTTAAATTAGTTCGAAGACGTCTACGTATATTTGAGAGAGCGAGACGATTAAATGTCAGTTTGGGTAGATGTATAATGCGTTTGTATTAAGCGGATTGTACTTTTACTCAAACAATCGCCCTCCAGAACAACGCTATCAATTTTTAAAACGACTGTGCATCTTAATAAATAAATTTTTCTTGAATGAAATAGAAATTAAAAATAAATTATATATGTTTTATTTTACATTAGAAAAATTAAGGCTTTTGAATAATTTTTATTTTTGTTCTTGTACTGGATTGATTTTTTTTCTTATTTTTGAAAGTGTGTGGATTTATTATTCTTATTAGTTCATATGCGCTTGACCTCAAGTGCTTCTAATACCGGACAAGTATCTCAATCGAATCCTGAAGAAAAGAATAAAAAGAAAGCTAGACCCCATATTTGGTGGGAGTCGAGAAGAAAAAATGTGGAGAAAAAGAAGAAGAAATATGTATATAAAGATTTGTTGTTTTTTGCTTTAATAAATCATCAATTATATAATATAAAAAACATTATAATTTTCTGAAGATGCTAGCAGAAGTTAGCGAAATATCAAAAAAACCTCTTATCTTTGATCCAGCTCCAATAATTATTTATCAATAATGGGTAATTATCAACATTTAAAAAAGTGTTTGTTAGTCATTAATTTAATATAAACGCAAAAAAATATTTGTTTAAATTGCTTTAACTACATTAAAATCATCAATTAATGAAAATTTTTCGTTCGCATTTCACTTAGCAGCTTTGCACTGTCGTATAAGAACAAGGCAAACCTACTTGGAAACCATTAAAATTTGAATATGTAAGGCGATATCTGGTTTTCGATTTTATTAAATGCGAGGTAAAAAATAAAAATTCATGTAAATATGTGGAGCCAAAATAGGACTCAATTCTATAGACCCCTTATTTAAAAGTGAATTTTTTAGACTAGTCATATTAAAATATTCCCATGTTGTCCGTTTGCTTGTAAAACAATAACAATGAAAATATCCCGAATATCATTGTCGATTCTCCAAGTTTCTTCTTTAAGAGTTTCACCGATTGAATTGACATTTAATTTTTTATATAAAATGCAGCAACTGGTTCGATAATAGAAATTTGTGCAAATCTGCTTTCAAATTGTTTATAAGGATTCTTTAAGGATCTATTGAATAGTTTAAAATCTAAAAATCTTTCTTTAACCTTTTTTATGTGGGAAGATAAATATACCATTATGTAAACACCAGTTTTGTTTGGTATTTCAAAATTTATTAGCTTCCAAATTATCAAGTAAATACTTTTAGCATTTAATGTGCAATAATTGAAAGGTTGCAAAAGTTATTTTCCCTAATAACAGCCCGATTAGTCAATGAATAACAAATAAAAAATAAAATTTAAAAAAGTCAAAATAAATTTAAAAATTTCTACAGAAGAACACAATCGACATTTTGTAAACATGTGTTGACATTAAGGGATGTTTCAGCAACCGTTTTCAGCAATGAATCCCGTATTAGATAATATATAAAGTCATAAATATAAAAAAATTTCAATGTTTAACGACCATGTAAATGTTTTCAATATAGCGACATCCGCGTTTAGTTCACATACAAATTATTTGTTGTTCTACACTCGTCATTAACTGACACCATACTTAATTCGTCCATATCTATGATAAACGATTAAGCTGGGTGTAAGTGTCGTAAATTTAGACGGCAGATGTTCGGTCAAACTAAATATTTGCTCAACTATATACTTTGAGCAAAGCTCGTAAATAAATTTATATCATTTCGAGTAGTGAGACTATAAATGTTTAAATCCGATAACCATAAGTGAAACCGAGATACTCCTGATACACAGGCAATGGCCAAATTCACAATCTTTTACAGCCTGGCTATTCTCTGTCTTATTACCCTTATAAATGTAAGTTTTTGTTTTATCTGTTATATGAAACTGTTTCTTATAAAACAAATTCAATTTATTAAAAATTATAAAAATGTGCGTATTTTATTATTGCAAATAAAATACTATTATATATACATTCTGAATGAGGATGTTCTACCGAAACTAGTTAGTTAATGTATATTTAAAAAAAACAAATTTTCACTTGGCTTTATAATTTTCCTATCACTAAAGTTAAGTATGGATGAGCGGAATTAAACAACGACCATTAAATTAATTAAATTAAATTAAATTTAATTAAATTAAATTTTTAATTAAATTTTTATTCAATTAAACATTCGAATGGATCCGTAACGTATTCATTGTAGTCAACAATTTTCAGGCTCAATGTCACTTCTATAAAACCACTTTAGCATCGAAGCGATGGAGTACTCGGAAACACTCATCAATAGAAATAAGTACTGGTCGTTTCGGTTGCATGTGTGACATTGTGAATGAAGGCGTTTCCGACACTTTGCTTAATTAACTGGGGCTTTCTACGAATTGCAGTGCGGACCATCCTAAAACACTGGGCAGAGAATGTTGCTGAATTGTCGCTGCACTCGTTGGATTCTTAATGTGTACGGCATGTATAATAGTTGTGCACGGATGTGCTGAGTAAACAACGGTCTAGGATTTCAATGCGGCATTTATATAAAATGGTGTTGTTGATAGACTGGACTTTGATTCAAGACTTTCAGTCACCATGTTACTTCTAGACGACTACTTCCACATTGAAATGATCGAGTACCCGGTAACATTAATCAGTAAAATGAAGTATCCACTTGCCTGAATAAGGCATTTCTGACACGTTGCTTAAAAGTATGTGGCTTTCACTCTCAAAGTATAAGGATTTTGCCTTCAACCATAACTTAATTATTATATTAATTATATTATTTCTTATTAATAGTTTATATTTTATGAAAAATATTAAAAAATATTTTAAAAATGCTAAAATATAGCTATGTTTTCAATTAATTTCAAATAAATTTTATTAAATGAAATTCTTTGCATTAAAAAAATAGAATTTTGATAAAATTCTATAATTTCTAAATTGAATTCTACAAATTCAATTACCATTAGAAGATTATAAAACATACAATTGAAGACGAATTTTAGTTTTGCTGTTAAACATCAACATTCGAAAATTCGTTCAATAAATAGACTGTGATTTTTTACTTTGCGTGATATTTGCCACAAATAATCTAAAATGATGTATAAATACATTATTATAAAGACCGCAAAGTAGTCTCAGGTAATATTATTAAACAACATATAATATAAAGTTAAGTTCATACATATAATCCGATTTTGTACTTACAATAATTATGGCATATTCAATTTTTCAAATGCAAAACTTAACTAAAATTATTTCGTTGTTTTAGGCAAGGTAAGATTTATCGACGATCTTGAAGGAAAGTATACAATTTTAACTGTGTACATGAAATTGAAAATATTAGAAAATAATTAGAATTATTACAATAATATTTATAAAATAAATACAGAATAATAATTTAATCTAAAGTTATACCAGATAAATTTTTATTTATCTGTAAATATAACAATATTCACCGACTGTGAGCAGAATTCACCAAACCTGTCTGTATATTAGTCTTCTGAGGATCCCAGGCAACGATGCTATTTCCTTTGTTATTTCCTTAGTACCAGTATATATATCATTTTGCGGAAAACATTGTCTAGGATCTCGTCTAGATTCAGTCATAACAAATTAATATTTGTACACTAGTAAGCAGAAATAATTTTTAAGACGTTTCGCCCAGTCGGGCTTTTTCAATTGTGTATATTATCTCTCAAAACTTTTTTATGTGAAACTTTTTAAACATTAAAAAGTTTTGAGAGATAACACACACAAGATAATATAATCAAGACAATTGTTTTAATCAAAATTATATAAAATTATATATCAAAATCATATATAAAAGCATTAAACTGCATTCGATATCCCATGATGTTTCGGATACTTTTAATATTTGTTAATATTAAATAAATAATTTAATATTATTTGTTTAGAGAATCCAACAAGTTTATGCAATGCACTTTATTTAGAAGAGCTTTCGGATTCAAGGGTCTTCCTCAGTTTAATCTAGAACGACAACAATAAATATAAATGTCTACCGATTACTGCATAAACAGAGAAAAACAAAACACAGCAAACAAATTAAGGCAGATAGCAATCATTAACCGCGTTTAACGTTTTATACGTTATTAGTTGAACAACCCAGAACTGTTCTCTTTGTTTACGGAATTTAGTATTTGTCAATCCGGATTCAAGAACTATTAGCTTCATATGTGCCCTGGGTTTTCAATGTAATGGTTTGCTGTGCCGTTTCTATCATTTCGGCCACATAATGTTCGTCCTTCTTGTATTCATGCGAAAATTTAATTGGTTTCCCTTTTCGCCAACGTATTGAGTTGGTCAGGCAGCGCATAAACACATATAACCCAAATTCTTTGTCTTGTGTGTTGCACTACATTTAACTTTATAATTAAGCTCATTTATAACACTTTTAAAACTAGCACTTTTAAGGACTTCTTTGCAACACTTATAACGTTTCTCCCCACATGCCCTCGTTCCTAATTGAATGCCATGACATATTTTTCTGTTTAGCATGGTTTTGATATTTAAGCCTTTGCGAAACGCCACTTTAAGTTTTAGATAAGAGACAGATGTAGTCATCCAAGCTGATAAGGCATAATTTAAGTCCCTCTGCGAATTTAACAATGCAGAATGATAATCGACTAAAACATAATTACCACCTCCTTTGTCTTCTACGTTCGATTTTCTTGCTAAGAGAACAAATCTATCAGTTCTACAAACATCTCTTATATGACGCTCAACTTGGACCTTGATGTAGCCTCAACATGAAAACTCATGCTTTAATCCTTTTACTAAAGCGGCAGAATAATTAGATAAAAGAACATATTTTCTTGCTTCGAATTAGTTCGTTCCGTATCATCATTCTTTTTATTCGCGCGTGATACGCACTTTTCGCATGTATAAATATACGGGTACCTTCGAATTTTCTATAAATCGTCGTTTGTCATTTCTGAGACATGTCCTTGTAAATCTTAACATCGAGAAAGTTTACCTCTATGTCATGACTATTTGTACGAACGAACTTAACTTCAGAGTAGGTTTTAAGCTTATCTATAAAACGAGTCAATGACTCCTCACCATAATTCCACACTCCAATTATACCCTCGATATATCTTATCCAATGGGAGGGTTTGAGAGTGCATGCGTTCAGTAAATTCTGTTCGACGAACGCAACATACAACCCAGCATATGTGGGCACAATTATACTTCCCATTGCTGTCCCTCTTTTTTGCCAATACATAACGTTGTTAAATAAAAATGTATTGAACTCCACGACTAGTTTTAATAATGAGAATGCAATTTGGATTTTCGATTCGTCGATTCCTGCAGTTTGCATTATATAATTGATCGCTTTAATACCGTTCTCCGTAATTATTGCCATAAATAACGATTCAACATCAACGGTAAAAATAATACTGTCGTTGTTGAGTCCGGGCTTTATTTACTTAAACTTGCGAACAAACTTATCTATATTATCGATAAATGATGGGCATGACCGTAACAATGGAAATAGCTTGTAATAGAGATATCGTGCCAATTTATCACTTACCTTACCTCATGAAGAGGCATAAACACCAGGCAGCATTCAATATATCTTCATCAGACCAAGATATAGAACCGATTTATTCTCGCAATATTCAAAGTTGCTACGTATGCCCAGTCATCCTATATATAATAGTAGTGCACGGATGTGCTCTATATATACTTATATAGATATACTTATATACCTATATAAGTATATAAGATATACTATATAAGATACCTATATAAGATATACTTATATACATATATAAGTATATACGATATACTATATAAGATACCTATATAAGATATACTTATATACCTATATATATTTGTAAAATTTAATGAAAACCAGACTTCAACCAATTCTTTTATTTCGACAACGTTTCGACCCGCAGTAGGGTCTTCTTCAGGTCTGATATTGTAAGTAGTTAATATCAAGTATTTTTTATAAAGAATAAAATTGATATAATTTATAATATCATATGGTATTTATAATAATATGGTATCATATTACAATATATCATATTATAATATATTAATATAATAATATCGTATAATACCAAATGCTTACTACATTTTGTTTTCAGAATTAACTACATTGTTCAATATGAGTAAACTTGCAGATTTTTTCACAATAGTTTTCATCCTAAATTGCATTTTTGTCTTAGCTTTAGATCTAAAATGGGAAGTCAATGTCTTAATAATATCGATTAAAGTTTCACCTATAAAGTAAATTCATCCATTCCCTCGTTACTCATTTGCTATAAATTGTTATCAAAAATGGAATTTTATTAAAAATTTTATTAAAAATGCCTATATTTTTATTTTTATCTTCAAACCACTTGAAGTACTTTTGTACTGTTTGAAAATTATTGTATCGAAACATCTACTTTACTAAACAAATTTCTTGTTTGGTTTTAACTAGAAAACAAATTAAAAACTAAAACTATATATGTTGAAAATGGTCACTGTGTATGATTGGAACTTTTTTAAAATGTATATAAAAGAAATTTTCTCGTGTGGATAATTTATTACGCCTAAGCATATGATTATATGGCGCACGAATGTAATTTTAACCGAATATTCAATATTGTTAAAAGAAAGCCAAGAACAGTGTCTAAAGAACTAAATTGTGAGGGTTAACTATTTAGAAGGAATTCATAATAATTTAATAATTCAATAATCTAATTTAAAAATGAGATTATACAAGGGATTTAGTTTATTTATGATTATTCAAGGGATTTAGTTTGTTTTATGCCATCAAGACTTTAAAACAAAGACCAATAAATTAACCTTCATCAAAATTTTAAATAAAAATAAATTTTTATAAAATGACTAATACTGATATAATCAAGTGACGTATACTAATATATCTATTATAAATACTAAAACTATTATTGACACGACATTATTTTTCTGCCTATTTTCAATCAGATCAGATAACTTAGTCTTCGTATTTTATACTAATAAATAATTAATATAAATCAAAAATAATGAATATAATCAAATATAATGAATAATTATATAAGATTTTATCCAATTTATCCTGTTAGATACTAACTTACGATGTTAGTACTAACATACTAACTTACCATCTATACTTACGATGGATAATACTTATCCATCGTAAGTATTTATAACACAAGAATTTTTTAAACTGTCACAGTTTTAATAAATTCTTATGTTATAACTACTTACAATGAGCCACTGACGAAGCTGTAACGCGGCGAAAGCTTTGACAATATATAATAACTAATTCAGCCTTTGATCTGATTAACTTTTGCATCTTAATAAATAATTATATAAGGTTTTATATAATTTATATAATATTTTAATAATATTTTGTTGATATATATTTTCCATTATAAGAAATAAAAAAATCATCAAACTCGCCAAAAAATGAACAGAAAAAATAATGTCGTAACCAATAATACATAGTTTCAGTATTTCTGACAGATGTTATATTACCGGGTAAACAAAGTCTACAGGTCAATAATAACTTGTCAGTAGAACAAATCAGATCAGACAACCAAAATTTTAATCAAACTTTTATTTTGATTAAAAATTAATTAAATTAAATCAAAAGTTGAACGTATACTATCATTCAATACTTATTTTTACAGAGCAGACGTACAGTTCTCAAATTTGAATATTGACGCAAAAACTTTATCATCGAAACCTCATTGCACTGTAAGTAACTTTCAATAATCTCATTTTTATTTTTAAATAATGCAATCTACGGTATTACATATTACAACTGAAATCGAATGTTATCAACTAGGATTTTAATAAATTTCATAAGAAACAATTTTCATAATGTTTAACGCTTAGAGTAGTAATAAGTATTTTTCAGTGAAATTATAATATTTAATATACTTATTACAGGAACAACAAAGTAGAAATTATCCTTTATTTAATAAAAAATTCTATATTTCGATAGCTCCTGCTGTCATCATCAGGAGTACAATAAAATATTAATTTCATCAGGATTACAATAAAATATTAATTTTATTGTAATCCTGATGATAGCAGGAGCTATCGAAATATAGATTTTTTATCAAATAAAGGATAATTTCTGCTTCTTTATTCCTGTCTATATATTTGAAATGGAAGAAGATTATGGGTTTAGTATTTGTTATATAATATTTAATATTTACTAAATTTTTTAAATGAAATAACTTGGTTGTCTAAAGTAATATATAATATTTGCAATATTAAATATATTAGTTTATTCCTTCTTTTACATAACACATGACAATGAGGCATTTCATAAGACAATGAGAAACAAGGACAAAAAATGATGATATTATTTATGAAAAATCATCAAGGTTATTGTATATTAAGTCTGTATGATTACAGAGGTTTTTGTTAATTGATATTGCAATCTTTATTAATAATTATACAAATAATTTGATAATATTTAGAAATTAATTTCCAATTAAATAATTATTCTAAATATTTATAAATTTTTGCAAATAATAACATAATTTTTAAATGTGCAGAAATCGTTTAATTTTCAAATACTTTTTGACTTATAGTGGTAAATTATCAGATCAGATAACTGATTCTACGTATTTTATACGATATATAAATTAAAAATAAAGATAAATAATAAATAATTATATAAGATGTTATGCAATTTATATTATTTAGTATCTATCAATACAAATTGTCCACTTAATAGCTTAAATTTGTCTTTAAATAACTGACGCTGAATCAAAATATGGATTAAATAAGAAATATATAAGTCACTAGAAGAAACTGTTTTGGCCCCTATTCCTCGACCCGAAAATAATCTAGAAATTTATTAATGTCGAAATTATTATTATATTTTAATAAAGTTAAAATTCAAAATTGAAAGTTAGTATAAAAATAAATATTAAATAATTATTTAAGATTTTGAACAATTTATTTTATATTAAGTTAAAATAAATAATTGAAATTTAAAATAAACGTCATTTTTATGAATTGACTAACAAATAAAAGACGTTGCATCAGAATAATAATTAGAGGTCATCAGGAGGAACTGCTATGCTATCAGGTTTCGGCCCCTAACTCCTCTACCCAACATAGCAGCGGGGCCAAATACATGCTAATGATGTATTTCCTCTGATAAAACTATCTAGTATCTTATTTTAATACAAAGTATATTATTTATTATCTATCTATAAAAATTTGCCACTTAAGAGTTTAAATTTATTCTTTATAAAATAAACAAAACATAATAAATCAAAAAGTAATAATTAAATAATAAAATTAAATGATTTTGAAGAAAGCCAAAGCTAATGATGTATTTCCTAATGAATGAAGATGAAGATGCTAGCAGTGAAATATGAGTGTTTGTTGACCAAAATTAAAAGGAAGCAATGTCTTAATCACTTAAAATAACATTAATCAGATCAAGCCCCTGCGCATTTAAGTATCCATTTATGAAACCCGGATCAGATAACTGAGTCTACGTATTTTATACGTATTTTATATAAATAAAAAAATATAATAAATGATTATAAAAGATTTTATAAAATGTATGTTTATACCAAATTAAAATTATAATTTAAAAAGTCAGTTTTTACTGCTATGTTATCAGGTTTCGGCCCTTATTCCTCTTTTTATTTTAATAAAAAGGATATTGAATTTAAATTAAAATGTTTTTAGTTGCATTAATTTCACTTCATTGATAGTACACGCTAAATCCAGAATTTCCTTTCATTTTCGATTAGATAGTTTTTAAGGAACCAAGAAGATAAAATTAAAATATAAAAGATAGAATATATAGAATATAAAAGATTTTATAAAATGTATGTTTATATCAAGTTAAAATTATTTAATTTTAATTCAATCCTTTAAAACTACCTAATATTTGAATTAAATAATTGCAAATTGCAGTCCTACAATCAAAATGATCTCATTATCTCATTAACTCGATAATGACGAATGCTCATCGTCAAATCAAAAAATAATATAACAATTTATTACTATGAATAATTTAAAAAATACTGAAATTATAATTATTACATAAGACAAATATAAATTCAAGACAAATAATTTGCATGTAAAATAAATTATTTACGATACATTTAATGCAAAGCAACGTGACGAAAGAAGATATATATTTTTAACGGAATTTTTAATGACCACACGGGATCATAAATTTGATTGACAAAATAAGATTTATATTTTAAATAAAATTTTCGATGACCAATTAGGAAATTTAATTTATATTAATTAATTTGTATTAATTTGATCATTAAGTTGTTATTATTATACATTAAATTATAAATTAATTATATTTACTTTTATATATAAATTCATAGATAAAATATAGATTTATTAGAACGGCTGGATATTGGTTATGTTAAAATATTAAGCTAAAGCTTTACTTTTTGGTCTAACAATATTAAAAGACATATTTTTTATTAATATAAATAAAAATAATATTTCTTATATCAATTTATATTTATTTAAAATTTTTTATAATTTGTTAGTTAATAATATTTTATTTTGTCTTGTATTTTTCAAATTAGCTCTTATTTCAATTAATTAATTCAGATTTTATTTTTTTACTTTTTTCTCTTTAGGGACGGTACGTATTTAACGATTACTAATTGAACGTACAAAACGTAATGTATAACTTTGTAGCATTTTTATCCTATTTTATAATATTACAGGAACAAAGAAGAATAAAATATCCTTTATTTAATATTCTAATAAAGGATATTATTTTAATATCCTAATAAAGGATATTTTCTTCTTCGTTCTTGTATATATATATATATATATATATATATATATATATATATATATATATATATATATATTTAAGTAAGAGTTCAAATCGAGCATATTCTTCAGTCTGCAAACTTTCGTCACTCCTAGACGGTCATGTAATAGCCGGCAGCCATCGTCAGTAAGATGAACTATCACACGCCGTTTCGGCTGCCTATATATATATATATATATATATATATATATATATATATATATATATATATATATAATATATATTTGAAATGGAAGAAGATTGTGGGTTTAGTATTTATTAGATAAATAATTGTTATTGTTACAAATTTTACATTTATTTGAATGAAAACAAGTTAGGAATCTTTTTATTTTCTAATTTTGATGTTCCTCATTGCCTACTAGAAATAGGTGAAATGCTGACAGTATAAAATGTTATTAACTTGTCAATTTTTCAAAAAAAATAAAGTAAAAGTAAGTAATAAACATTATGAACATAAACTAATAACATTTTTATCAAATAAAAATTTCAGTTTATATGTCAAATGCGAATATATTAGCAAATTGAGTACTTATTTCTGTGTAAGTTGCCAATAAAGAAATCTCTACCAAAAGATATCTTTTGATTCAAAAAATATCTTTAAAAGATAATAAAAGATACTGTTTTATTTAAAAAGTACAGCTGAATGGTTTTTAATGAAAGCATTTAAAAATAAAAAATATACAAAGCTTTATAGACAAACTTCTTTCATAGGTATATCCACCTAATTATCTTATTCTTGTGTGACAAATCAATGAATTATAAAAATGTAAAATTTTATGAAATTTGATTGTACATTTCATAATGTGCAATATCATGACTATAAAATATATATTTAATTTGTTATTTAATAAAAATTTTAATTTAAAATAATATTCAAATTATATTCAATTATTCATAAATATTAAGAAAATATATTTTATTCGCTAAGCAAATTTTTATCTTGAATATTAATACATTTTGTTTACCTGACATTTTTATGAAATAAAGAAATGATTAAATGTCAGTCGTCGAGGAAATAAAAAACAACTATTGATGGTAGCCTGTTGAATATTTTTATCTTAATATAATTTAACTAATAAATTAAAGTAATAAAAAATAATATACGAAATATAAAGATCGATGCAAAATATTCGATGTGATTCATACATTTTTCTTTATCGCAGAAACTGTGAAAAGGAAATAAAACATGTTCAAATAAAGAAAACAAATTTTGACAAGAAAGGATGCAGTGGCAAACATTGTTCCTTACAGGAATCTTTATCAAAGGTATTCAATTTTATTATATCTATTTTATTCTTATTTGTATCATAAAAATAATATATTTTTAATATTATTTATAATAATAAATATTATCTAATATAATATTAAATGATATTAATGTAAAGATGATTTATTGGCCTCTTTGTCTCTTTGTCAACATTGGCTAATCTAAATAAAAGCACCAAATTAAAACAAAGAAAAATACGAAATTTCTTCGTCATGAAGAAAACGACTCCCTAGTTTGTCAATATCAGTAAAGCTCATCTTTTAAAGATGAGGGCAGTCAAACACGTGAAGCAAGGAATTACATGATTGGAGGAAATACATACAGATGCATGTTGATGTTCAGTTATGAAGGGGGATTTGAATGGAGCAAAATTTATAATGGCGCCCGTGAAGAGAGACTCTCCAAGTAAGAGAGCGTTTTGTGTCCGTGGATTTTGCCGATTGATTTAAATTAATACATAGGTCATGTGTATGTCTGGGTCAAGTAAAGATAATTTTACTTCAAGTTTTTCGAGATTATGGAAAAATTCAGATGTTCGAGTTATATGGATAAGATTACAAGGAAATGCATAACGAGGATGGAGTTTTGAAATCGCGGCTACAGCAGTAGAAGATTTAGGAGAGACACCTAGTAACGCGCTTAACAAATCTCCGTAGAAATCTGTCTATTTGGGTGAAGTTAGAGGGAGATAGATCTTCCCAGAATGCAGGTAATCCACATTGAATTATAGGAAGAAGATATAGGTACGGAAGTAGCGAATATCACCTTCGAATGAGTGGGAACCAATGTTGGAGGCATGATATGTCACAATTGTAACTTTAAATGCTTTGCGGTCAAGATGAAGTTAAAATGACCATCTGGATGAAAACAGATTACCTAAGTATGTGTAGTTAATACGGAATTCTAGAGGGTGAATATTAAGTAATAGCTTGTCTGAATGGCGAATTGGGCCTTTTTAAGGAATTTTATAATTTTCCATTCCTTAACATTCATCTCTCATTGATTTATTCTACAGAATGCATCTAATGCGTTTAGAGAAAGCTGCGATTTCACGAGATCACGACCTATGATAACAAGATCATCAACATAGAGAAGTGATATGATATCTACGGAGTTTACACAAAGGCAGGAAGGTAAATCGGCCAAAAATAAGGAGAATAACAGTGGGCTCAATGAGTCATCTGGAATGAATCCGCAGTTTGTAATTAAAGGCTCGGAGAATGGAAGTCATCGAAGACGCAGAAAATGTTCGACGTAAAATTGAGCAGAGAAGATGAAGGAAGCGTTCATAGATTTTGGCTTGATTAGCGAGTTTATCCAGCAGTAGTTCACAATTGATAGAGTCGAAAGCTTTTTTGAAGTCTATGCATATGGCGTAAATGGAAGATTTTCAAGCAAAGCATGATAGTACCTGATGGCGTATCACCTTGATAGCGTCGGTTGTAGAGCAGCCGCGAAGAAAGCCAAAGTGCTCTGGTGGAAGTAAGAATTCGCGGAATGACATTAATCGATTAGTGAGGATGTATGCGACGAATTTGTATGCATTGTTGAGAAGGGTGATACAACGATAAGAGTCAGCGGAGGAAGGATCACCTTTCCCTTTATAAAGTACTTTGCTGAATCCTCGCATCCAGGATTGAGGAATTGGTTTGCTGAAAAGAAGGGAATTGAAAAATAAAGTCCAGTAACCGGTGAGAAAAGAAACGGGGGATCTTATCTGTTCAATACACAGATTATCTGGCCCAGCAGCCAGATGTTAGAAGCCATACAAACATGGATAATTATAACTCAAAGGTAGTAAATGGTGCATAGAGTTATTCGAAGTTGCCGTAAGTAAGAAGGCTTATTCGATTAGTCGAGGGATGATATACATGTTTGAGTGGCAAGTGTAGAAGGTTCTTAAAATGAACTGCCTATTTAGAGAGCGATATGCGAGAAGTAGCTTTAGTATTTAAAGACAAAAGTTTCCATAGTGCTTGTTCCGCCTGGCGTAGCCGATTATGTTCTTCTAAACGAAGATCATTGCGGTAGTTAGTCATGATCTTGCAGTATTGGCGACGTAGTTGACAGAATTAACTTCGTTTGGATTTCATATACTTTGGATACTTAACCATGTCAATTAATGCCGTTTGAAAAACCTTGATCTGCGTCGGCTTACATTGAAATATGGAAGAGGTTAAAACGTTAGATCGTATAATACAAGCGGTCAGCAATGTATTGCAAATAATAATGTAACTATTATCCAATTCACTAGAGATACTAAGAGTTATAGCGTACTTGATTGCGGAGTGGTTCAGTAAAAAAGCCTTAATAAGTCGACTGAAACGAGACAGGTTCGGTTTAGGCTGATCTGGAATAATGAGCGTGTGAAATATGCATTAAATGGGATTATGATTGTGAAGAAGGGATTATTCAGAAGCGGGGTCTAAGTGCATTTGGCGAACTGCGGTATTTGAGAAAATGAAGTCAATGCAGCTCCTGCCATTGAAAGCTTCATATGACAAACCTTCTCAGGGAGTAAACCACGCTAACAGTATCGAAGTAGTTGATCAGTTATTGCTAAGAAGCGTATTTGGCGTTGTAGTCGCTGGGTATTCTTAATTGTAAGGTCATAGAGCCATGTATTGATGAGTTGGGAAAGTTCATCGATAATGTTAGAAGCTGAAAACGATGGATTGAAAAATCACGCGACGATGGAAAGCTAGAGAATGCAGACGATAAGTGAGTTTACTGAAGTTTGATAGGTCTAGTCTGCAAATGTGAAATTTATGCCAGTAAGATTCCACTAGAAGGACGGCCACGGTTAGCAAAAGTAGCGGGTATGTCAAATATGTAGAAACCGTGTAGAGACATAGGTGGTGTAAACGTTTCTAACAATACTAGGAAGTCGTAAGATTCGAACCAAGCGGATATGTCATAATGGAGGAGAGATTTGTTTAGGTTTTGTAGGTAAAATGGAAATTTTACCTACAATACCCGCTAAGATTGGGTCTAGATGTAAGATTGGGTCTAGATGTAAGATTGGGTCTAGATGTAAGATTGGGTCTAGATGCCCGCTAAGATTGGGTATAGATGTAAGATTGATTAAGATGTAAGATTGGGTCTAATTAAATCGATTTAGGTTCAGGGCTAAGTCGATGTATATTACCTGAATCGACGGAATCTGGTATCGTAGACGAAGAAATACCAACACCATGGTTGTCAGAAAGTTGTGGATGCACGCTAGAAAAGCTGATAATTCTATTATTGTGTTTCCTATATGAGCATGACGGGTCGGTTGTGCGTCTTTCGTACAATTATTTCCGTAGCTGCTGCTGAGCATCACGTTCGGTCGTTGAGAGATCTGGTCTGATGAATACACGATCAAAACACAATGTGCTTTTTTAACAATATCATTTAGCAATAATAGAGGTGGCACATGAATCATCTAGATATACTAAAAGCCAAGGAGATATATCGGTCCTTTACGCGGACAGGCGGAAAAAGCTTGAATCGAGAATTTCTTGTAAATTTGGCACAGTACGATGAGAAAAGCGCCTTAGCAGTAGTTGAATCATCCGAAGTCTTAGAGAGACCACATATAATTGCATTTGAGGCTCGTTGTCGTTCGCGATCACATGCTTGCACCAGCTCGAGATCCGAAATCGACGTTTTTGAGGCATGAGAAGTTGCAACAACTGAACAAGCCACTTCCATCCTAACAACGCTTGCTTTTGTTTGTAATGAAGGGAGAATTTGCAATACAGGTACATTTGACTTAGGGCAAAAAGCTTTACGGTATGAACCTCCTTTTCTAATTGTGTTATCGTAGCGCGTGTTTCATTGAGATCGGTTTGGAAAGAAGAAAATTTTTGCATGCTGCAAAATCCACAAAGAAATTTCTGTTAAAAAAATCCTTAGCTATCCTGCTTTTATAACAGTGTAAAGTGGACATTCTGACGAGCAACATTTTATTTTCAAATTTACGTATTCCGGAGCATCATCTGATCGTAACGAAGAGTCAATAAGATTGCTTGCTGAAGGATAAGTTGATTTAGATTGAGAATATATGCTAGATAGCTTACAATACGGAATTATATTAAGTTCTGAGTGTTCAAAAGGTCGTGGGTACGATTAGAGCAATGTCGAGCGAGACAATTAATGCTGGTACGACCTGACTTGACACACGAGGAACTTCTGCAAATTTAGTTTGGACTATTGCACGGACAACATCCGGTCGTCGATTTCATTTATGAGCGAACGCATTAATCAGTTGTCGTTCGGTTACCCACAGATCGTTGTATATATTATTGTAAGTAATTTATTATAACAACTGGTTTAGGACAATTGCTTTGGATTAATAATATTACAATAAAATTATGATATTATAATATAATAATATCAATATTACATTATATGCTTTACAATATGCTTTGTGTCAATAATACAAATCACATTGTTTATTATCCATAAAATTTATTTCAGTTAATTGTTTAAATTTAGTTAAATATTTTTTGGAGATTTATGATTGTAAATTTACAAAATTTAATTTTTTAAATCATAAAATCCGTTCTTGGCTGTTCCTCAAGAACAGATATTTGAGTTACACCCATATTCAGTTGATGATAACGAGTAGAATTGGAACAGCATTTAACATGAAAGAACCGAAAATACAAGTAAGACTAAAGCCAATAAATGACGCGGGAAGAAAATCCGTAGCAATTTTCTTAAAGACAAAAGATAATGTAATAAAAGTATTAAGAAAAGTGGAATAGCTAAGAACTCATATGAGTTCTTAGCCAAGCTATGATTAGCTAAGAACGAAGGTAGAATTAGATAATTTAGCTGAGAGAAATGAAGTAAATTCATTAGCGGAAGAACAAGTGAAACTGAGAAGTTGGTTAAAAAACGACCATAATTTGCGATGAGGTGCTGAACGTGTGACAAAAAATACGAGCATTTAAGTTTCAGAAGAGAAGGATATATGACAATATACAAGAAAATTGGATCTTGGTGATGTAATTTTAACAAGGGAATTACGACGAACAAATCTTATGTAAGTACCATAAAGACGAGGTTAATTCTCAAACCGGCATTCCTATTTAAACAAGATAGCGATAAGAAGGCAATAACTATATTATGTTAAAGTTAAGATCGAGTCCAGAATATTATTCATGTACACGTCGAGTTGGATGCTAATATATCAATAGAGATGCGAATGACGAATGTAAAGAAGTAAGAAGGTTTTATCAAAATTGACTTAATCGAGGACTTTCCACGTACGATACCAAGGAATCATAGAAAAAATTAGCATAACATGGTCAGAAATTGCAGTTTGGAGTGTGCTAAGTGTGTTACCTAAGATATGGGTTGAAAGCGATGTAATATGCTTGAAACCTGGATTAAAGATTAAGGAGATAAGATGAGTCGTAGGATGGCTACTCGGATGATCAAGAGGTACTTTTAAATCATTAAGAACAAAAACTGGATCACAATGTGTCAGATTGAGGAGAAGATCATGGAAATTAATGAAGTGAATAATACTAAAAGGAGCGGATAAGGAGTGCTACATCACGACGATTTAATAGTGACAGCAAGAAGAATATGCGGCGAATTATAAAAGTTCTAAATGTACAGGAGATATAAAATATTCTAAGGGTTTAAGTTATATACGTAGGTAAGCAAATGAGACTACAATGGTTTCTTGCATAAACACATAAGGGACACGCATGGTGTAGAACATTAAAGTTTAAGAAAACATAAGTTAAATTTTTGGGAAATACAATGTTTTAGTTAAACAGAAAGTGGCTCATTTATATACTATCTAAGGGTAAAAGTGATTATATTGAATCATCTTTAAAAGATAAATCTCCTTAATGTAATTTCCTGTAAAGTAAACCATCTTTAAAAGTAATCAACTTTAAGAATAAAGGTGATTGTATTGTACTAAGTATTGAAGCTATTTTGAATTCCTATCCAATGGCAAAGGCAAGCAAAATTAACTCTTATTATGTAATCGCTGTTTTATACCCTTTTTATAAATCTTAATGCTACAACTTGAACAGTATGGATTCGTCCTTTTCTCTACATTACTATATATAGATTTTGCTATTGCTAGCGACTCAATGAAAGAACGAATATTTTACTTTCCAAATTAACTCACAATTTCGAATTCCAAATTTTATATATAATACTTAAAAACTTGAAAATTTTCCGCATATAAAAATTAGTTTAAATAATAAAAATACCCCACGCTGTTAAATAATTAGGATAAGCTTAATAAAAATAAAATTATTGCTAATTTATAGGTAAGATCCAAATATCGCCATTTTGTAAATTTATTTGATTTAATAAATAAAATCTGCAAATGTTTGTGTTTATCTAGGATAGGTAAGAAAGATTTCAATGAGTCTTCACAATATTACAGGAAAGTAAACAATAATTATAGCATTTTAATTAATATGAAAATTTAAATTAACATATAATTATTAATTAATATAGCCAAATAAATGCAAGAAACAAAGTATGAATTTAAAAAGTTTTATCCTTTTAAAGTTCTTCTTAAGGTATTAATTTTCACAGTGCAAATAGCTATTATATAACGACGTAAAATTCTGGAGAATTATCCGGAAGAATTGCGTGGTTTTGTATAATATTCGAGAATGTGCACATGTGAAGACGTCTACTGATCTTAACCAAAAAATGAATAATAATTTCAATCATTTATTAACGTTCATTAATGATTTTTATTCACACAAATTATTTTTGTGTGAATAAAAATAAATCATGTAAATCCGTTCATACTTGTTTACCACAAACTTATTTACATTACTTGATTAATGTACAATCTATATTAAATATATCAATAATAGCATTAATTATATTGAATTAATGCAAAATATAATGTATATATTAATATGTAATAATTAAATATATAATTTATATTTTACATACACTATTAATTTATAATTAATCTAATTATGATATTAACTGTTATTATATAATTAATTTATAATAATATTGATTTGTATAATTAATATTAATTGGTTATTAGCAAGTAATGTATTATTTAGAGTCGACAATCAATTTTAAAGAATATCTTATTTTTAAAATATATTAATATATAATTTAATTAATTTCATCACTTATTTTTTAAATTTATTAATGCATTTATTTTTATTTATATATAGCAAATACATATTTAATTAGAATATGCTATATTTTAATAATAAGTTTAATAATATTTTAATATATAATTTAATTAATTTCATCAATTATTTTTTAAATTTATTAATTAGAATATGATATATTTTAATAAATAATGATTAAAAATATTACTATATAATTTAATTAATTTAATTAATTATTCTTAATAATTTGTAAATTGTAAACAGCTTAATTGCCATTTAAATATATTTTTTTAAATAAATAAATAATATTGATTTTATTGCTTTAATGATGAGCTGGTTGTTCTGACATTTTTATTATTTCTAGAAATCATGAGAATAAATTGGGATTTAATAAAATAACGGGCCATGATGGTAATTATCATGGAAATATGCTACTCGATAAGATGCATCACAACAAATGTAAGGTAAATAAATTTATCAAAATTGTATTCTATAATTTATAATTACATCATCAGTGATCTTCATCTATATAAAATATCTTTTATTCAATGCATATAGATTTTTATCGTTCTTTGTTATTTAGTAAACTTATAAAACAAATTCCAAAATTACTTTACAACATTTCAATAGATGTTGCTGCCATGATCAGGAAGCAAACAATTTGGAATTATATAATTTTCAACTACCGCATTCCTAAAGAAATATTAAATTAAATACACGTTCAATTTAATGTTGTATATATAAATATAGCGGTTCGATATATATTTTTTACTGCTTCTAATAGTTTTACAAAAGTATATGAATCATAGAATAGGTATATTATAAACGTTAAACATACAAATATACACGTCAAACACGTCATACACTTTAAACATTTAAATTATATTTCATTAATTAAAAATTATCAAATTATTAATAATAATTTTTATTATAATATAATTAAAGATACAATTATTATTTATTATTAATATCAAATAATTATTTTATTATTGTTCAATGTCATACAACGCATGCGCTACCTGCCACAAAAAAAAAGAGTTAATTTTTTCTCTTTGTAAAACTATAAATTACAAATTTTTACAGTTTTACAAACAAGAGCGAAAGTATTATGGAGTTAAGTGTGGAGGAGTGTGGGACTGTTTAAAAGAGTGTGCATAATTGAATCATTTATTAAGGGACAAAAAAATCGGATGCTATGTTTGAAGGATGGAAAGAAGGCGGTTGAGCGGATGACGGAAAGCAGTCTATTCCAGAGAATATGAACGACAATAAAAAGGGAAGGGCGACCAAGCTTTAGGAAAATGACGGTTCATTGAGAAGAAGAGAGCCACACGAACGAAGATTTATGGAGATGAGGCGTGATTCGGTAAGTGTAGGAAGATGGAGATGAGAAGAGGAGTTTGAGGAAAGAAATCTAAAAGTAATACAAAGGATACAATATATAATGCGGCTTTCCATAGTTAGCCAGTTGGGTATAGAGAGCCAAGAGAAAACGTGATAAGAATGGCGGAGACGAAAAAGGATAGCACGGCGGAATTCACAAGGTGTTGGATACGAGAAGAGAGAATTTATAAGATAAAGCAAAAATACTGAGTTAATAGTCGATCTTAGGAACCAGTAGATTTGAGATAAGAGAGTGATGTGAGTTAAAATCTGAATGAAGGAGAATGTATCAAAATCCGCATAGGCGTAAATTGATGTGTGGCGAGTTGTGCGAGCCACTTTTAACACGTGAACGACAATTCAAATAATGAGCTGTCTTTTCCATTTCTAGTATTTTGCAATAAGTGTGGAGTTAGTGTCGTGATCCACTCATATCAGTAGTGGTGGATATATGTGAGCCGACAAAACCCATTTTCGATTACTTATTCTTATAGCAAGCCACATTAATGAGATGGTTGTTAAAAGAGTTTAATCGATTTATTGTAATAATTACGTTTAGATAAAAATGAATTTCTTTGATGAATTTCTCGTCCATTTTTAGCAAAATTAACGAATCTTTACAATTTATATTAACGATTTCATTAGAGGATTGCGATTACTGGCAATTTAATTTAATCAAAAATTAAATTTTCGAAATGTCAAATACTAAAAAATGTTTATATCCGTCTATGTTATTGCTTATAGAAACTGTTATTTCTTATAGAAATATTATTTTCGAAATGAGAAAAAAATTTTTTATTCTTAATTTTAGTTACGATCATCAGGCTTTAGAACACATTTTTTGAAACGAAAAAATAACAACTGAATTAAAAATATTTAGTAATTAAACTAATTAAATAATTAGGTTCTGAATTAAAATGTGTGTTTTTTATGTTTAGGGAAGGTACGTATGAAAAAAGTCAAAATTTCATAAGAGAAAAACATGTAATGTATTCAAAATATAAGTATATCTGTAATTTGGTTTTAAAATGGTTTTGATGTTTTGATATATTGACATTTATTAATTGTGTGTATTTATTTACGTGATAGATTGCGTATTAATTAAAATAAATTAACTTATTAATTTTCTCGATTAAAGCACAAAGAATATGTATTTTAAATACATATTATTTTTATTTATTTTTTTTGCTAATGTTTTGAGATATTTATTGGCCATCATAAAAATATGCAGATAGGAAATAAATTACCTAATTTATTATATATAAAAATATAATAAATTATTTCATTATTTATAAATTATATTATTTATTCATATTTCTACATATTATGTAAATTTATCATTTATTTATAAATTTATGTGTAAAAATTGAAAGTTACGGTTTATTTCATAGTAAAAGTAGTGATAGGTTTAGTCCACACCTATCTTAATATAAATAACTAATAATACAAAGGGTGATATTATAATTATCTTGCTATTTGTGCTTATATCGTTTGATAGGAAAAGACATTTGAAGCGACTATCGTTAATTTAATGAATTTCAGTTAATACACAAAATAACGCAAATCATCCAAACACACAGATATATAACGGATATATGAATATCCGCTTAAGAAATGTGAATATCGACGTAATCTTGGCAATTATTGATGTAAATATATTATTGATTATAATAAATTGATCGATTGGCTGAAGATTTATGGACAACGAAATAGAATTTATCACAAATACGACCTTCCCTAAGTTTCTTTTTCAAAACGGTACAATTATAATCAAAAAATGAAGTAGTATATCACATCCCTTTACAGTAAAAGTTTATTGCCATCATATACTGAAGACGTGCACAACGAAGTTGCTAGATTCGTAACTAAAATTGTGGACTAAAATTATATAGCGAAAATGAGACCAACAATTTACAAAAAAAAACAGAATATAGTCCAAATGTTTTGGTTGCAGCAAAATCTTTGTTCTGAATAACATCAGCATCGAATTATAAAACTTATTGAAATTATTTCTTATTTCAGAAATTGCGGAATAATTGACACCAATTTAAAATTAATTATTTAATTAATTAAATAATTTTTAATTTTAGAAATAGTTAATTTATAAAATTTTAATTTTAAATTTACACAAGAAATCTATATTTATCTTTCCATTTTTACAATCTCCAATTCTTTTTTACTTCCCGTAGACTAATTGATTTTTTATTCATCAATAGAAATATAAACTCTATTTTTAGACCCGGAAGAATTTGGTAAATAAATAATCATTTTTATAAAAATAAAGAGTTAATTTGAAGTCAGCAATAGCTTTTAGTATGTCCACAAGCATATAACCACTTAATACTTTGTATTCCCTTTTTATCCCTCCATTAATTCCCCCTCTTATTCCATTTACCCACGGTAACTCACTTTTATCTCCTTTACACCCTTTTTAACAATCCCTTCGCCTTCTCGAAACCCATTTAGACTATTTTACTTACCTCTCCACATTTTTTAATTTACGTAGTATTTTAAATTTGAATGAACTTAAAAAACTCGATATCATGAGGTATATTTTTTTACACTTTTGAAATATACCAGTGAAACAGTTTATTTGCTGTTTGCTTTTCGCCGAGCATCTACGAATAATGACATCTATATTTAAATTGTAACTGACTTTCATGTTAACAATAACTTTATATATTTTAAAATAAGTTATATTTTAAATGACTTATTTGATGTATTCGAAACCATTTGTGCTTATAATCCTTATTCACTAATAATGATAGGATTAATATAATACTTTAATCTCTTAATAATGTTACATCATTACAAATGGATTATGCTCGATATTTTTTACATCACGCAAATTGTAAGACATGATTTATCCAAGAAAAATACCAAAATTAACTTGTCAAGACACCACATCTCTACACTAGACGCCAAACTAACCTGAGATTAAATTCTAATATTTAGAAATAAAATTGCTTAGTTATCATTTGCTTCGTAATCGAGTGTCGGTATTAAAAGCGTTTTCTTACTTTTAAAGCTACTGCGCTAAGAACGCTAAGCATCTCATCCTCGACAAAGTGTCAATGAAGGAAAACGTTAGAAAACTGTGTAAATTTCAAAAGGTAACGTCTTTAATAAATGTTCTTTAATCAAAGTATGGTCATTTCGATAAAAATATTTTAATTTTTTAAATTCAAAATCATCCTTCATTTCAGATTTATGTCAGGCTAATATTTTACGGTTAGAAAACAAATTCCACAAAATAATTCCCGTCACTGCAGCTTGTGATTTTTTAATAATCTATATGGAGCAATTAAAAAATCCGAATTTAAATTATGATTTTATAATAGTTAAAACAACCATTTACCGAATGCCGAATTTGGTTACAATTTGATTGCTAATTAATTAAGGTAATTTAAATAATTCATACATAATTCTCGGGCTTCTCTTCGTCACCTTTCTCGGTTTGTTCATTCACGTTCATCTTGTCTGCCTCCTTTGCCTCGGCCTCATCGGGCTCAGCCTCGTCATCAGACATCTCTCTTTCGCGCCCTTCTGCATGACCAACATAATAGGATACTAGATGGACTGGGAGTGCTTCTTCACAATGTCCTTGATCTCGCGCTCTTCAAGGTACTCCTCCAAATGGTCCTCTTTTTCCAGAGTGTTATCTTTGTCCCGGGGCCCATACGTTAACTCATAGTGTCCTTGCGCACCGTGAAGTTTCTGCCCGCACTCTACTCCCAGATGTACTGCTCGTCGTCATTATGCTTGGACACGACCGTGACCCTGTCCGCGATCAAATATGCCGGGTAGAAGCATACTCCAAACTGCCCAATCATGCTGATGTCGGCTCCGCTCTGTAGGGCTTCCATAATGGCCCGCGTCCCACTGCGGGCAATCGTGCCCGAATTGTTCACCATGTCGCCCTTAGTCATGCCAATGCCGGTGTCGATGATGTGCAAATGCTTGTTGTCATTGTCGGGAATGATATGGATGCCGAGCTTCTTGCAGGAGTCGAATTTGGTAGGGTCGGTCAGGAGTTCGTACCTGATTTTGTCTAGGGCGTCAGATCCAATTGAAATTAGTTCACGCAGAAAGATTTCCTTGTTCGAGTAGAACGTGGTGATAATGAGACTGATTAACTGTACGATTTCCGCATGGAAGGCGGAGGTCTTAGTTACGCCGTCATCCTGAAAGATCTCATTCGGCACATTGTGGTGCTGGATGTCTGCTGACGCTATTATACTGAAATCATGATTTGCTGCTGCCTTCCATAGCGAAAACCCTCCACTTTTTTTGCGATAAGTGTTCTTCTAATCTTGTCCTTGTTTTTGATCCGTTCAGATCAAGGAGTTCTCGGTGTCAATTTCGCTGCAACGTCGTCTTTGCTTACTCGTCGTTAGCAGCCGTTTCTGATGTTTGTCATCCTCGCCACTCCCTTCCTCGATCGTGATAAGCCATTCGCGCTTAATCATAGAGTTCACATAGTCCACCTTCCCAACTAGCGCCCCTCTCCCGGCATTCGCTATAGGCATTGATAAATCGTCTGCGCCCAACGCGCTTATCGAATTGTTGAGCGTTTTGTCTCCATCAGTGTCGTTATTTATAAGACAGTGCGGCAGCTCAAACTATTGCAGCAAACGAGTCGGATCCGATTCCTCATTTTCGTACCAGTCCACATCAATGGCCTGGGATAGTTCGTAAACTTCCTATGAACGCGCAATCATCCGGTTTCTAGTTTCATTATCTAAAAAGTCGACCTCTGAATGTTCGGTCGTCTCTTCACTGAGAAATTGTAAAGTGTATAAGTTAAGACTTGAGATTGTTGCAATATTAAACCGGGGTTGTGGGTCGTTACATTGTCCTAGGTCCTTCTTCAATAACGGTTGGCCCAGTTCATCTAAACTCTTCAAAATAGCTTTTGCATTGCCTCTTATGAGGGCTACTGACACTCTCTGAAATAAGTGCCCCACGGCTTTACTGTAAGGGATCCCGTTTCTCCAGGGCATCGACCGTGCTATAAATCGAATTAGTTTTTCTCCTGGATTGTTCCATCTTCCATAAGTCTCGACGACCGCTGTCACGAAGCTATACCCACCTTCCTCCATACGTCACATATGGCGTATCTATTCGTAGCATAAGAGGGTATATGGGCGGCCATGGTCACGAACACACTCTGCTGAGGATTGGTTATGGCGAAGTCAACCGCCAGTGAAGGGTCCTCGTAAATTAAAATATCAGCTGGACGTTCTCGCAAGTTCCTGACGAGATTTGGAACATCTCGACTAACCCGTAATCCCGCTGACACTGCTGCTTGGAAAACTATGTCGCGGACCCTGTCATGCCAGATGCCAGGAAATTCGCCGAACTGACAGGTCGATGCATGAAAGTCAAACTTGTCGGCTTGCCGGCAAGTTTGGTACGACTAATCTTTAAGTAAGGTACGACTAATCTTTTCATATTCTTTTTGAATGCACTTTATATTTAATTCTTGAGTGAAAATCTATTAATTATTTCGCAGAAATTATTTCTGGCAAATTATCATTGCATTAAGACAATAATATATATATATATATATATATATATATATATATATATATATATATATATATATATATATATATATATATATATATATATATATATATATATCATCTATATATTATATATAGATGATATAATAAGACAAATTTATTTCTTGCTCAACTTATATGTTTGTTAGGTGATTTTAGTTTTAAAACGAGTGCTTGGTTAGTTGATTTTGGGAAAGCTTTTTCTAATTTATCTTCATTAACCACATTTCAATTTAATGCGGGTAATTTTTACCAGATCCCATTTCCATTTTTCTTATATTCTATGGTGAGACTGTTAAACATTAATACTCCGGAAGAAAAAAAACAGAGTCCATTTGAACTAGATGATTCAAATAGACTTATGACATTAGGTGTCTAGGATACGTCTGGAAGACGTCTAGGAGCCATCTAGGAGTCTTTTGGAAAACGTCTAGAAGCCGTCTAGGAGTCTTTTGGAAAACGTCTAGAAGCCGTCTAGAAGCCGTCTAGGAGCCGTCGGAGCCGTCTAGCAGCCGTCTAGGAGCCGTCTAGCAGCCGTCGAGGAGCCGTCTAGGAGCCGTCCAGGAGCCGTTTAGGAGCCGTCTAGGAGCCGTCTAGGAGCCGTCTAGGAGCCGTCTAGGAGCCGTCTAGGAGCCATCTAGGAGCCGTAATTTTCCGTTTGTTCATTGAACCACGCATCTAACCACCTAGAAAAAACTTAAGTACGTGCCAACCTCCTTTGATAAAGGAGGTTTTTTATTATAAATTAAATATAATTAAATTTAATTCTTGATTTATCTTTCGTATTCTAATATATATGCAGAATACTTCACAAATAAATGTTTACTTAATACAAATAAATATCCACTTAATAAAACGTTCCGAATTTATTTAAATAATATTTGTTAAATCTTAATTAATTTTAAATTAAAAATTTTATTATTTTAGCTGTCAACTATTGAATTATATATGCTTAATAAATTGTTTAAAAACGCGAAACACACAGAAAAGAATACACTTGATCTTAAAGAATACATCCACATAATGGAGGCATACAAGTCTCAGCTGCACAGAATACATCTCTTAAATGAGTATCTTACCAATGCGAAAATTGAAGTGCCTTATATCCATAAGATCTTTATAGCATTGAACATCAATAGAGGACAACGATTAACAGCGAAGCAAATGCATCAAATACTGCAGTCCTTGAATATCAATATAGACTTTGACGATTTCAAGGGACTTCTAAAGATCTACAATGGTAAGGATGCTGATAGCTGCAGTTGGAATAAATTTTCAAAATTTATGATGTGCGATGAATGTGAAAGATAAGAATATTCATTAGAAACGACATTATTAATCATGATATAAACTTTAATTGTTGAAAAATAAGCTACTATGTCATTCAACTTTACATAATTTATTTTCATTAAGCAATTGTGAACCTAGAAAAGACAAAACATAAATATGCAAGACGGAAATCACAAATAAGATTATAATTAAATTTATTAATTATAATGTAATTCAGGTTTATAAGGAAGGTAATATGAAGTGTCGCAGCTTCTTGAAGATGCGAAATAATGATGTACAAATTTCTAAATGGAGAAAATTCCACAAAAGTGATGAGGTCACATGATATGTGCCGAGACAAAAAGTGTGGTATCTAAAAAAGGTTAAGAGATCTGTATAGCTAGACTGGAAGTGTTTGAAAACTAGATAAGCGATGAATCGCTAAGAAAGTCAAAGAAAAATAATTGAAAGGTTATTTGCAATGGAAACGCCAAAGTCAATTGATCGACAGCGGGGAGCGGTTTGTAGAACCGCTCCCGGCGGTCGACTGATTTCTTTTTTACCAAACGAAATCAATTGATTCTTCTTTACGAGAAATCAATAATACAATGAATTTCTTAAAGTTAATGGTCATTTAAATAAAATTAAGATATCAATACATGGTAACAACGCATTTTCTATCGTAAGACTTATCAATGTCCGGATCTCAATGTCCGATCACGAGTTAATAATTTTGAGATATATTGCAATAGAATTATGTTTCTTTCAAGATTAATCTTGTTGTAAAGAAATAAAATATGAGATGCGATCCATAACCTAACAAAACTCGAAGTTTTGTTACTCAAACATTTCCAGCACGAAATTAGTGCATCCTTACTAAAAAGACAAATAAAGAAATCTTTCCATTTATTTATTGAAAATAAATTGCTGAGATTGAAACTTAGGCTCAATCGCAACGGACTGTTAAAGTAGCAAGATCAACTTAGTTGATCAGCTTTTGACTAAGAAAATAAAGTCATTCAGAGAAACATGACTGTCTTAGTTGTTCCAAGCACAACCTAGAACAATGACCTGTGTGGTATATGTGCTAAACATACAAGTTAGTTGACCAGCATTCAATTAAGAAAATAAAGCCATCCAGAGAACCATGGTTTTTTAATTGTTCTGAGCACAGCCAAGAACAACGACCCGTATGGGCCAGACGAGTCGGGTAAGATGTGTGGATTGTGGTCCTAGCGAAGGAGACGTATGAGCATTCAAACGGCACTGTTGATGATGTGTTGTAGGGGTAAGATTATGGGTTTTGGAGAATTCGTAAAAAGGCTGAGGCAGTAATCGATTTAAAGGAAGAGAAGCAATAAAAGTAGATACATACAAGAACGGAAGTCGATAAGGGGGAGGATACGTCGGATGTCACCGAGAATTAAGTTAGACGAGCGAACCTTGTCACGGAAGAAGGGTTTAAGAAATAGGTGATCATCGAAATGGAAGCCTAAGAAAGTGATATTATGGACTTTGGGGATGATTGATCAGGCAAAAGATACAGGGGAGGATATATGTAAGGTTAACGTGGTATAATCCACATTATTTTGGACTTGTCAGGGTTTAGAACGAAATGAAGATTGGAAAGACGTCTGGAGGCAGAAATTGCGATATAGTGTATGCGATGGGCTGGTGCATGAGTATAGACAAGTGTCATCGGTGTATTGCATTGCGTTAAAAGAATAAGGTTTGGTAAATGGAAATATATCGCCAAGCAGAGGAGAAAAAAGCAGGGGACCAAGGACTACACTTTGTGAGACCCCGCTTAAAATAGGGATAGGATGGGAGGATTATGAATTAGAACAGACGCGAAAGGAACGGTCGGATATATATGAGGCAAACCATGCTATGGAGGAGGAAGAAAAGCTGTAATCATAACGAAGGTGAGGCAGGAGGATGAAGTGGTCGACAGTGTTAAATGCGAAGGAGAGGTCGAGGGATATGATAACACTATATAGAGCATTATCAAGAGAAATTAGTAGGTCGTTGTAAACTTTCATGCAGGTGATTGCGGTGGACAATTTAGAGTAGAAATGGGATTGGAAAAGAGGGTACAGATTGGATGAAGAGTGAAAACGTTAATCTGTATTAAGATGAGGAGTTCTAAGAGCTTAGAAAGAGTACGGAGGAGTGAAATGGGGCGATAGCTAGATGGAAGGGAGGGTTCTAGCGATTTTTTTCTTAAGGAGGGGACGAGCGATGGCGGATTTCCAATGTAAAGGGAAGATAAGACCGCAGATGGACGAGTTAATGATGAGGAAAGGGGATATCTATGAACATAAATATCTAAGTATGGGGTAGACAGGGGATCGGCAGGTGATGTTTTGTTGGGCAAGGACATGAGGACAGATGAAACTTCGGCAGGTGAGAAAGAAAGAAGATGAAAGAGTTCCGTGAGGATGATGCGATGCGGGGAAGAGTGGAATGGGATGTAGACGGGTGTTTTAGAGAGCAACGTGGCTACTTTGGTTTTGAGAAATGACGAATATTGATTGGGATTGATGTTGCAAGACGAAGAAGAGTGAGCTAGGATTGAGTTGAAAGTATGTCAGAGAGACTTAGAGTTAAATGAAGTGATGATTTTATACTGCCAGAACGAGTTACAATGGACGTAGTAGGTTGAAATGAGACCGGCGAAAAGCAATATAGGTATCACGGAGAAACTGAGTGAGCGAGTGGATATCATGACTGAGAGAGCGTCGATAGATTTGAAAAGCATGACGGTCTACGCATTGAGTGTAGCCATTATATGTCAAACAATGGGGCACGGTGCAAGCGAAGGTGACGGTGAGGCTTCAAGTGCAATATAACATCGATTGTGGATGCGAGTTTAGAGTCGAAAATAAAGGCGAGATCGTGATGAGAAGAGAATGTCATTGTGGGAGAAGATACAGACGATTTAAGTAAGGCAGAGCGGAGAACACGGAGATCAAGATTTCTCCAAATGCTACGTATGCTAGTAGGCGTGTGACGCGGGGTGTGGTTCGAAGTGAGATCAATAGTGACGAGAAAGTACTCGGATAGACCAGAATTGGAGATGGACAGTGAAGTGTAGGTAGAAAACGATATGGGACAGTGAGAATGTCGAATGCCCCGACAAGGATATGTGTTGGGGTAGTGTAGATAGATTTGTAGCCGTAGTCGGATAGAATGTTTATGAACCGGATGGAATCGGTGGAAGAGGGGATGAAGGACAAAGAACACTGGGACATGAGATAAGTGAGTTCGTTAAAAAAATAAGGCGGTAGAAGCTTATGAATCAAGACGGTATACAATGACGAGATCAAAAGTGATCGGGCTAGAAGAACGACATGAGCAACTCAAAATAGCAAGTACTGAAAGCGGGAGTGATTTTCAAAGAGCAAGAGCTGAAAAAGAGAATGTCGGGAACGCAGCGATATATAGGTATGGTGAGTGTCGTCTAGAAACGGAGGTTGATGAACGACGGGGATCCTACAGTGATGAGACGAAAAGTGATGAGAGAGCAGAGTTGAATGCGGATGTGGATGGTGGGCCAGGCGAGTTGGGGAAAATGTGTGGATGAGAGTGGTCCAAGCAACAAAGATGATGGCGCAGTTGATGATGCGCTTTAGGGGTAGGATGATTGGCGAACAGACAGAGGCAGTAATCGATTTCAGGGAAGAGAAGCGATGAAAGAAGAGACAGAGAAACGGATGACGTTCTAGACAAATTTGCTCACGTGCGTGTATTTAACCATCATAAGAGGTCTGATGATGGACACCAGTGAATGTTGCTTCGCATTGTGTCTGTGGAGAATCCATTAATGTTTTACATTCACTCTTATGCAAAATAAGGGTCTAACAATTGTTCAACATAACATCATCAGAGATGTATTAGCCGCCACGATAAAAAGCGTATGTGATAATGTCTGCATTGAGCCCGTTCTGGCCCTGTAATGGATGAAAGTGTCTTATCAGCAACCACGTGCATGGATATGAATGCTCGTTTTGATATAGCATGCACAGGAATCTTTGGCAATAGATGGGAGCGGTCCTTAATGGACGTTTCAATATTTAATGTATTTGCTCCATCGTATGCTCAGAGAGTCCCTTCAAATGTTTACGCTTTTCATGAGAATCGGAAGAGAGCGAAGTATGTGGATAGATTATCCATTATTGAAAGTGGTACATTCATCCACCTTATCTTCTCAGTTTTCGGTGGCGCAGGGAAGTCAGCCAGCGGACTGCTGAAAAAAGTTGCTGCATAGATGTCTAACTCTAATTTGCAATCGTACGCGGATAACATTACAAGCATACGTAAGACGATTTCCGTTGCCCATATCAAAACAAATTCTGCGTGCTTCAGAAAGAATACGACTGAAGCAAAGACATCGAACAATACAATAAAATAATTATGTATAAAGGCCCATTTGCGGGAACCTAAAATTGTAAATATTTTAAGAATAAATATTATATTTAAAAAAATAATATTATTATATAATAATATTATATAATGGGACAATTATTTATTACAGGAAAGAAAAGAAAAGTAAAAAAATCAATCAGCGTAAAAAAACAATCTATCACGCAGGGCTAGACTCAATTAGATAAAATACAGCCATTGTACGATGGCGAGCGGATTTAATGATATTCCTTCCGGGCGATGAAAGGCAGATCTTGATCCTCTAATGCATCTTGATACAATTCTTGCAAGACGGACGCCTATTTATGAACGCAATATTGAAATAACGTCTGAATATCTTGTCTCCTTTATTACAAGAAAGAAAAGAAAAGAAAAAAAATCAATCAGCGTAAAAAAACAATCTATCACGCAGGGCTAGACTCAATTAGATAAAATACAGCCATTGTACGATGGCGAGCGGATTTAATGATATTCCTTCCGGGCGATGAAAGGCAGATCTTGATCCTCTAATGCATCTTGATACCATTCTTGCAAGACGGACGCCTATTTTTGAACGCAATATTGAAATAACGTCTGAATATCTTGTCTCTCTTCTCTCTGACTTAAGTCTTGCAATCCGTTTTAGGAGACTCAGTTTGTTTGCCAGCGCCACCAGAGTTTGAAAGTATGGCAGGAATGAAGAATGCCCGTTCGACTATATAATATTATTCGACTATATAATATTATTCGACTATATAATATTATTCGACTATATAATATTATTCGACTATATAATATTATTCGACTATATAATATTATTCGACTATATAATATTATATAATATTATAATATTATATAATAATATTTTTTAATAATAATTTTTATTTCTTGAGAAAAGATAACAGAATCAGGGTTCCCGCAAATAGGCCCAAAATACAAATGCTTGAATTCAAAGTCATTAAACCCTCGGATCTACCGACTTAGACATCCGTTCATGAGTTCAGTTTCCAAAGCACCACGAATTTGCTCGCACAAGTCTGATTCCAATACATTTTCTGAACTGCGCAACGCACTCAGAATATGCCTGGTTGTTGCTCCTAGAAGCTATCTTCGCCGCCCTTTTAATTACTTTGCTTGCATCAGCTCCGAGTCCTCCTAATGCTGACATAATGACCGGCAGAAATATTGCTCGTTTAATCTTTGTTACTCGTTTCGAGTACTTTGAGATCTTCCTCAGTGCATGGCATCCAAACGCAGCATCAACGGACCTCAGCACATACAACCTTGCAAATGGGTTGAATATCGATACGTTCATCAAGGACCACTCAGTCTGTATGCCGAAAAGACCTTGGAAACTTATGTCCAATTTCGCGTGTATATCCCTCGATGTAGCCTGACACGAAAATACAATGTTTGAGTCCACCGGTGTCAGCGTAGGCTCAATTTCTGGTTTCGTAGTTACATCAGCTAGAATTAGTGCAACTGTGTATCTCACCACATTTTGTCGGATAATCGTTTTACCACTCGTCTTGCACGATAGAGTGTGTTGAACAGAGTTCAAGTCGCCACATTTACATTTCTCAGGGGCTTGCAATAATGCTGTGTTATATCTTGTCGCAATGCCGTCGCAAAATTCTCTATTACTCAAGCGAAAATCGTGATACTCAGACAGTAGAATGTTGAGGCAACTTGAAGCATCCTTCACCGTAGCGTGTTCAAGCGCAATCTTTCTGTAAGGATCGCATTCTTCAGAAATTGCTTGAAAGACTTTCTTCAGGTCGAGCTGTCTCATACGCCTTATTTTCTCCGACGCAGTCTGCAAACAAGTCGCAAGCGAGTCCGAATCCTCAGACGAGTCAAGAGCCTGGCACATTATAGCAGAGTATTGCCACTATTTTACCAAGGTTACACAGGGGTTCGCAATTCCCAAACCTCCAAACCGCAATGGGAGGCTTAGAATTCTATACATAAGATCGGACGGTTGCTCGACGATTAACTTATCAACCATGTTCTTTCTTATTGCTCTCTCAAGAAGGGCAAACTATTCGGGATCACACGGGCATGCCCGTTGTATATGTCTCCATTTTTGCTGTACGCAGTTCGTAAGCAACCAGTAAGACACTTGCATAGACATTGCAGCTACCTCGCTCAACCGCTCTATCAGAGCTATCCATTTTTGAATCATTAGCTTAATATGTTCCTCCTCATATGCTTGAAAACCGATTGGGCACCCGAGTATAATTAGTCCGTCAGTGTGAATCGGGATACCGTGCGATTCGAAAGGTTGGCACTTTTCTATCTCGGCCGGACCCGCTAAAACTTTACATTTCATCGTGTTTACGTAGATCCCATAAAACTGTCCAATACTTTTCATGGATTCGAAGAATTTAAAAAGATCTGGCGTTCCCACGCACGTAACATCGTCTGCATACCATAGTTGCTGTACACGGGGGTGCAGTCCCTTCATCGAAACAGATTTTTTCCATGTTGTGAAAACTGAGCTTGCGGTTTATGACATTGAACGCGTTTTTCGCATCAATGGTCAAGATGCACTTTCCCAACCCACTACGTAGGGCTTATCTTGCTGTCCGAACAATGTATTCCATTCCTGCTTGTTGTCCTGCATATAATTGTGTGTTTCCGGCGACTGACTTAATCTGGGGCGATATTACCGTCGAAACTGCCTTCGCTATGATCCTCCAATACACCTTTCCAATACCGATCGATCTGACTCCCGTATTTTTACTGAGGGCAATCAACCTGCACGCTACTAAGGCACTTGTGGGTGCCTCTCTAAACTGGAACACACTCTAGTCTTTTTGACAAGGAAGCGAGGGCCGTAGCAAGACGAAATGAATCTCTATCAAAGCCGCTCACAAATACTTGCCATCCAGAAGCATCTACCCCAGACGGCCCGGCCGCTCCACGAGTCCGAGCTGCACAAGATAGTCTTCCGTCAATCTGCTCAAAGAGAGAATGATGAAACTCTGCACTGCCGTATTATTCTCTGTCAAGTATTACTGACTTATCAATTTCAGCGCCCGGAGGATGTTTCAATTCTAGAATCTGTTTAACCGAGATACCATCCATTATTGTGGAAGAGTGCAAAAAAATAGCATCGTAATTATCGTTTATGACTTTCACTGCTGCACTTACCTTACCAGATTGAAATAGTCTTAGACACAAGTTATGCCAGTCAGAGTCATTTTTTTTGATGCCGTAGCCGATCAATATTATTTTGTATGCACATACCTTCTTGTATCAAATCGTGATAGTTGCGACTTTCCCATAAAGCTAACCGGCGCGACAAAATCCTTCTATTCAAACAGGTTTTGTTCGCAACAACCTTCTGAAGGCAGCTTTGGCACAGAATTGCTGCTCTCATCATATAGAACCATCATCATCCGTTGTCGCAAGTTCGAACAAGGAAGCCAGCTCGTTAAGAAATTTCCTACTCTCGTTGCACCGTGGTAGGCGAAACAAATTGGGACGCCATTTGATGACTTGCAGGTAGATTGCTTTTATCGAGTCCTCGGCACACACATTGAGGCAAGGCGTGACTGCCTTGTGTGATTCCTTCGCAATGGTCCAGATTGGTTCCGGTGATTGCGATTGCGTTTGATTGCGTTGATTGCGTTTATTGCGTTTGACGTTGTGATTGCTTGTTGTGATTGCGTTGTGATTGCTTGTTGTGATTGCATGTTGTGATTGCTTGTTGTGATTGCTTGTTGTGATTGCTTGTTGTGATTGCTTGTTGTGATTGCTTGTTGTGATTGCTTGTTGTGATTGCTTGTTGTGATTGCTTGTTGTGATTGCATGTTGTGATTGCATGTTGTGATTGCTTGTTGTGATTGCTTGTTGTGATTGCTTGTTGTGATTGCTTGTTGTGATTGCTTGTTGTGATTGCTTGTTGTGATTGCTTGTTGTGATTGCTTGTTGTGATTGCTTGTTGTGATTGCTTGTTGTGATTGCTTGTTGTGATTGCTTGTTGTGATTGCTTGTTGTGATTGCTTGTTGTGATTGCTTGTTGTGATTGCTTGTTGTGATTGCTTGTTGTGATTGCTTGTTGTGATTGCTTGTTGTGATTGCTTGTTGTGATTGCTTGTTGTGATTGCTTGTTGTGATTGCTTGTTGTGATTGCTTGTTGTGATTGCTTGTTGTGATTGCTTGTTGTGATTGCTTGTTGTGATTGCTTGTTGTGATTGCTTGTTGTGATTGCTTGTTGTGATTGCTTGTTGTGATTGCTTGTTGTGATTGCTTGTTGTGATTGCTTGTTGTGATTGCTTGTTGTGATTGCTTGTTGTGATTGCTTGTTGTGATTGCTTGTTGTGATTGCTTGTTGTGATTGCTTGTTGTGATTGCTTGTTGTGATTGCTTGTTGTGATTGCTTGTTGTGATTGCTTGTTGTGATTGCTTGTTGTGATTGCTTGTTGTGATTGCTTGTTGTGATTGCTTGTTGTGATTGCTTGTTGTGATTGCTTGTTGTGATTGCTTGTTGTGATTGCTTGTTGTGATTGCTTGTTGTGATTGCTTGTTGTGATTGCTTGTTGTGATTGCTTGTTGTGATTGCTTGTTGTGATTGCTTGTTGTGATTGCTTGTTGTGATTGCTTGTTGTGATTGCTTGTTGTGATTGCTTGTTGTGATTGCTTGTTGTGATTGCTTGTTGTGATTGCTTGTTGTGATTGCTTGTTGTGATTGCTTGTTGTGATTGCTTGTTGTGATTGCTTGTTGTGATTGCTTGTTGTGATTGCTTGTTGTGATTGCTTGTTGTGATTGCTTGTTGTGATTGCTTGTTGTGATTGCTTGTTGTGATTGCTTGTTGTGATTGCTTGTTGTGATTGCTTGTTGTGATTGCTTGTTGTGATTGCTTGTTGTGATTGCTTGTTGTGATTGCTTGTTGTGATTGCTTGTTGTGATTGCTTGTTGTGATTGCTTGTTGTGATTGCTTGTTGTGATTGCTTGTTGTGATTGCTTGTTGTGATTGCTTGTTGTGATTGCTTGTTGTGATTGCTTGTTGTGATTGCTTGTTGTGATTGCTTGTTGTGATTGCTTGTTGTGATTGCTTGTTGTGATTGCTTGTTGTGATTGCTTGTTGTGATTGCTTGTTGTGATTGCTTGTTGTGATTGCTTGTTGTGATTGCTTGTTGTGATTGCTTGTTGTGATTGCTTGTTGTGATTGCTTGTTGTGATTGCTTGTTGTGATTGCTTGTTGTGATTGCTTGTTGTGATTGCTTGTTGTGATTGCTTGTTGTGATTGCTTGTTGTGATTGCTTGTTGTGATTGCTTGTTGTGATTGCTTGTTGTGATTGCTTGTTGTGATTGCTTGTTGTGATTGCTTGTTGTGATTGCTTGTTGTGATTGCTTGTTGTGATTGCTTGTTGTGATTGCTTGTTGTGATTGCTTGTTGTGATTGCTTGTTGTGATTGCTTGTTGTGATTGCTTGTTGTGATTGCTTGTTGTGATTGCTTGTTGTGATTGCTTGTTGTGATTGCTTGTTGTGATTGCTTGTTGTGATTGCTTGTTGTGATTGCTTGTTGTGATTGCTTGTTGTGATTGCTTGTTGTGATTGCTTGTTGTGATTGCTTGTTGTGATTGCTTGTTGTGATTGCTTGTTGTGATTGCTTGTTGTGATTGCTTGTTGTGATTGCTTGTTGTGATTGCTTGTTGTGATTGCTTGTTGTGATTGCTTGTTGTGATTGCTTGTTGTGATTGCTTGTTGTGATTGCTTGTTGTGATTGCTTGTTGTGATTGCTTGTTGTGATTGCTTGTTGTGATTGCTTGTTGTGATTGCTTGTTGTGATTGCTTGTTGTGATTGCGTATGTTGTATATTATTTATTGTGTGTTTAAACTTGTGTATATTAATTGTATTTATTTTAGATCTCAAATGTAATTTGCTAGAACACTTATAAATTTTCTTCTATTAATAATAATGTTAAACTTATCGCCTTACTCAAGGTTAGTAGGCAGTGTTGACCTGTCTACTAACTACTGAATTCGGAAAGGACGAGAGGGAGAGGTTAAAAAGAATACTATTGATTATACAGGAGATTAGTTTGTGTTTACGTCGAAGTGCCCATTCTGAGCCTAATGCTAGATGCATATTGTGTATACTTACATTTGCAAAAGCTAAATCAAGGCAACTTCCCCCAATATGACATTTGTATGACCACCCTTCGGCCGGTATAAAAAGTGTAAAGTTAAGGGTCCCAAAAAACTATACTAACTCAGAAATTTTATTTGGCATAGTAGCATCGTATTTTGCGTTAAAATCACCAGCGATTATTAAGGGAGTTTGAGCGTAATTTTCCGATATAAATCTTGACAATTCATCAATTATGTCTGCCAAAGTACAAGATAGCCGAAAGTAACATGCGATTACGCTGAGATAAGGGGTTATCATTTACTAAAACAGAAGTGTGCGGATTGACTCGATTATTAGAGTTACATAGTGTATGCATTGAATGTGGCGGAATTAATACATTGTTGTCGAGATTTAAACTACTTTCTGTACGATTAGTGCACTTTTTCCGGGTAATATATATTATATATTTTTTTAATTTTTTATTATATATAATAATATATATAATAATTATTTATTTCCATGTCTTTATCCATTTTATTGTATGATGAAATGATGAACACATGCCAATTTTGATACTCGCTTTTCTGCAGAATTATCATTGATGATTAAACTGTTGTTTACTAAACTTGATTATGATATTTATTCACCTGACAAAGAGCCTCCGATCAGTTCAAGAGATAATGTGGTGGTCAAATTTTTGATTATGGTAAAGACGAGCAAATCAGATTAGGTAAAGAGGGAGTTAAGAAGCGACTACGGAGCTAGAGCTTGGAGTGGGATCCTGTATTGGAATACTACAAGTTCTAGACAAATTTGCTCACATGCGTGTATTTCACCATCATAAGAGGGCTGATAAACCCCCTTGGTTTTATATAATACTAAAGCATTGAATAGGTTTAATAAATAAGACGTGCAGTCTCTGTAGGAAGAGTGAAGCTTCATATACTGAGTGCATACGAATTCGCAATGAATGTAATCTTTAAAATCAAAAAATACATATGGTACGAGAATGGTGTTGCTGTCTTTAGGATACACACCCGATCGATTTTGGAATCAAAAACATCTAATAGTGTTAGATGCATTCGTATCGGAAACGAATTTGTTTATGATTCAATGACAACCACTGAAGCGTACTTTGGTATGATTGCGCTATATTTAAATAGATATAATTGTTATAAAGTCAACAGTTATGAGAATTCATCAATCTGTCAGAGGTCGTGCATAATTTTCACAATGAAGGAAGTTGAAATATATCTATCCAAATTATTTAAATGTATGTCTGCTGGCCCTGACAATTTCCTCACTTATGTCCTTTATCTCTTGGATTGTAAACTGTCATACCCACTTTCAGAATAATTAAAATTTCCCTCAATATGTCGATGATTCCAAATGATTAGAAATCGGTGATTGTGTTACCACTTCCAAAAACGAAAAAAGCTTGGGATATAGATATCTTTATGCTGATAAGTATAGCATATACTGTAAAGTACATGAGAGAATTGTTCACAAAAGGTAAATAAGCGTATCGGGTTCAATAAACTGTTTAATCAACTACTAACATGTTTTTCGACATGTTCGCTCGTGTCTAACGAATACTGGGTGCTTGTAAAAAAAATAAGCTGATGCAATTTCACGTGCGTGTGTCGTCGATATCGTCTATTTAGTTTCCTCCAAGGCGTTTGATCGCGTTCCACATACTGAACTATTTTCGAGTCTGTTAGTGTCTGCTATTACCTAACTCGTTGTATTGAGCACTTCTTGAGTGGTGGTCAATTTTGTGTGAGAGTAGGTAACGCTTCGCCGTCTCAACGCTGTTTTATAAATGCTGTTCCTCAAGGAACTTTTTTGGCACTATATTATTTGAATTTTTATCAATGAGTTGATGAAATTGCTTAATGTACCGAACTTAGCTTATGCTGATAATTTGAAGTTGCGGAATACGATCTCAACTGAACGAGATTGTTTGTCATTGCAGCGTAACTTGGGTTTAGTGTATGACTCGAGTTTTACTACAGAAGTATGATTTAACCTGAGGTGTAAGATGTGAGTTTAGGTCGTAGATTCAAAGGATACCTACTTAATATAGTATATATAATAAAGTATATACACTATACACCGTATCACGCGTCTTCTCACTGACTAGAAATTTATTTTATCCCGAGAGACTCAAAGTGATCGGCATATTCGACATGAAGGTGAGATTACTATTTATCGATTTGTTTATAATGTGGAAATTATTGAACAAATTAGATGAATATTTTTCAAATATTATAGCGTGTCGTGATAATCTAGCAAACATCATTCGATTGCAATTTTCAAGCAGCATAAAGGGAAACTTTCGCATGTCACAAGATTGTTCAGACGTGTGGTTAACTTGCGGAATAGTCTGCCTTAATATGTTGTTGCCTCCATAACGCTGATTTTATTTAAAAGGCGATTGCGGAAATGTCTGGAACAAATAGATAATATGATGAAGCTACTTGTTCTTGATTTTATTAACTATATTGCTTCTAGATTTTTTCAATCTATTTTATTTTCGTGAGCAGATTTAACAGCCATATAGGCTTTGTCTTGTATCTAATAATAAATAATATTACTTTGAGAAGCTGTTTTGCCTGATAAAAAAGCAAAGTTTACAAATTAAAATAGGGTAATCAGTAAATTGTTCGCATCAAGATCATTTAAAGTAGCAGGATTCAAGATATCCATGGAAGTGCGAGTGTCAATTCTCTATTCATACTAGGCTGTAGCTTGAAGTACTTTATCGAATAAGCAGCGATGACTTCCTCAGGCAACACATTCCACAAGTTGAGCGATCGATGTGATAGTCGAAAGTTGGCAGGCAATTGAGAATGGTGCCTCTTATACAGCTTTTCGAATGAACACGTAATGTCATCTTCTCAATATAAAATCATTGACGATTAATATAAATAATATAAAATCAATATAAAATCTTCTTCTCAATATAAAATCAATTTTTGAGACACAAAATCATTGACGTCGCTTAAACACTTCAAAACTTGATCGTCGTACTTCTTGCAAACGAACTAAAATAACACTTTAAGACGCAATCAATTCAATAACTCCACATACAAGTTCAAACATTCATCGGACGTAAACTTGTCTTTTAATTTTTATAGTAGGCCTGTAAATGGTTCTATTTACCACAAAGGCCACTAAATAAATTCAATTATATTTTAATATAAGGATTGTAGTGGAAAAGCTATCCATTTTTTACAATCGCTAAATGCAGGACGAGTCTAGTAAGACAAATATGTAACGAATCAAGCTAATTCATAGCGCACGCAGCCGCATGCGGTAGGACGTTCTAGCCTTTTATCAAATCCTCGACCCTCTCTTCAGTACCGACTCATAGTCGAGCAATTCTCACTTAGTGGTAGTAAAGCATGTATGGATGCCGTACTCCTGATGAAAGCGATGAATTATTACACCTAAGTACTTATTTTAATCTATTTCATTTTTGTGAGCAGACTGAACAGCCATATAGGCTTTGTCTTGTAAATAATAATATTACTCCGACAAATCCAATAATGAGAGATAAACGCATATGATGTACCGACAATACGAACGTTTCGGTGCTTAAGGAAGCGTATTAAAGCACTTATTAAAATGTTTGAAAATAATTCTGAAATGCAACTCACAGATCCACAAATTGAATATCTCATCAGTGCCAGATTCCTCCACTTCTCGATGCAGAGGAGGACTGGCAGATGGCAATCAAGGAATCTTGTGAATGTTGTACTATAACATCTCTTATAACCTCATCATAGAGTTCTAAACTAGCACTACAGCTTTACCAAATAGGATCATTAGCAAAAGCACTGACAAATGCCAGCGCTAGGTATCTGGATATCGGCTTACTTCTTATTTGAATTTCTCAAATGATACCATTCCGCCTGAATTTTTGTAATCATATAAGCCCGACGCGAAAGAAAGACGAAGAACACTGCTAGATGCCGTTTCGTAATCACAATGACTCATCAGTGTCAGATTTCTCCACTACTGGATAAAGAGGAGGACAAGCAAACGGCAATAAACGAATCTTGTGAATGATGTACTAGAAAGACCTCTAGTAACATCATCATAGAGTGCTAAACCAGCACTACAGCTTCACCGAATAGGATCATTAACAAAACCACTAACAAATAACAGTGCAAGGTATCCAGATTTCTCCCACTACTTGATGCAGAGGACGACCAGCAGACGGCAATCAACGAATCATGTAAATGATGTACTATCGATACCTTGCGCTGGAATTTGCCAGTACATTTGCGCTAATGATCCTATTTGGTGAAGCGGTAGTGCTGGTTCAGCACTCAATGATGATGTTACTAGAGGTTTTCTAGTACATCATTCACATGATTCGTTGATTGCCGTCTGCTAGTCCTCCTGTGCATCAAGTATTGGGAGAAATCTGGCACTGATGGGTCATTGAGGCTGTAGTGCTGGTTTAGCAGTCTATGATGATGTTATTAGTGGTTTTCTAGTACATCATAAACAACATTCGTTGATTGCTGTCTGATAGTCTTCTACTGCATCTGGTAAATTGATAAAGATTGCCACATGCTTAGAACGCCGTATATTGACGATCGGATGGGTGAATTTCGACTTGGTGATACGCGGATTCGAGATCAATAGTTGAGAAGAGTTTGTATTGAGATATTTCCGTGATCAGGTTATCTATGTTTGAAAGTGGATATCCGTCGAGATGTGTATATGGGTTTTGTCTTGGAATAGTCTACAACCATTCGTTTCTTTCTTCGCTGGTTAGTCGTCACGAATGCTTGTGCTCGACAAGGCGATGTGCTCGGCTCAATTATGTGTTCCCGCAGAAGTTTGTCTATCTCATTACGTATGAACGCATAGTTCTCGCGTGTGTGTTTTCGAGATTTTGTAATAATAGGTGTACAGTTCTCTTTTAGGTGCTCAAATAGCTTTGGAGGTTCAGCAATGTTCATTACTCTCAATGAAATTGGTTTTTCTTGACCATGGAATCGAAATTGGATGTTGGAATGCCTTTTTATAAAGTTGATACCAAGTATGATATGTGAACAAAGATCGTCTAGAATCAGTAGTTTTACATTACGAAATAGCTTTCCTTGCATACGAATGTCAACTGTTATCGAACCCTTTAAAGTTACCTGGATTCTGGAGAATGCCATTGAAATTTTGGATTGCAGACGCCACACTTTCACATTCAATCGTGTTATGTGATTCGAGCTTACGAAGTTCAACGTGCTCCCGGTGTCAAATAAAGCGCTTAGGCAAATGCCGTTAACAAATACCTTTTGCGTAGCAATGCTGCCGCTTGATCCGCAAAGCCCGCCGTTACTTTGGAATGCATCGTTACACAGGCACTTCCTCAACGAATTCATTCTTTGCTGCAGATGCAAGCCGGTTAGGTGCGCCGTATGATTTGACCCTCGACTCGGCTAATTCGAGAGACCGAATTTGAATACATGCTGATTGTAAATGCAATTCGGAGTTTTCTAGAAATTGTTGGCGAATATAATCAGAATAGATTCTGGTGATTATGGCGTCGAGAAGCGTCTCATCGTAATAGCTCTCGGCGGTCATGGCTTCGAAGTTGCAGTCCGCTGCCAGCAGACGTAGTTCGGATAAGTATTGGTCGAACGTTTCATTCGGACTTTGCTTCCGACACCGCAGCATGTGTCGGGCGTATACTTGGCTAACTGGCCGCTCATATCGCTCACTGAGCAACTTTATGGCGTCAGTGTAGTTCGCACACGTTCTGATGAGATTAAACACTGCTGGCGATACGAAATTGAATAGCGTGTATAGTTGCGAGTCTTCATCCTCCACTGCCAGCTTTCGAATGTAATTTTTAAACATTACGGACCAATGACGGAAGTGATCCTGCGCTTTAGGATCGTCGTGTAATATCGTCAGACGCTCTGGTCGTAGATGAGATTCCGCCATAGAGATAATATTACTCAATAAATTGTAGTGTAAACAGATACGCTTGTAAAAAGCTTTATTGAGTAATATCTACAAAACAAAGTAGTAAATCCATAAGTGAAAACAGTTTACATTAAGGGTTAAGATTTACTATTTAAATGGTAAGGTAATTTCATCACAGCTTCCATAGTTCATCACAGTCAACAAATTCGTTTCCGATACGAATGCATCTAACACTATTAGATGTTTTTGATTCCAAAATCGCTCGGGTGTGTATCCTAAAGACAGCAACACCATTCTCGTACCATATGTATTTTTTGATTTTAAAGATTACATTCATTGCGAATTCGTATGCACTCAGTATATGAAGCTTCACTCTTCCTACAGAGACTGCACGTCTTATTTATTAAACCTATTCAATGCTTTAGTATTATATAAAACCAAGGGGGTTTATCAGCCCTCTTATGATGGTGAAATACACGCATGTGAGCAAATTTGTCTAGAACTTGTAGTATTCCAATACAGGATCCCACTCCAAGCTCTAGCTCCGTAGTCGCTTCTTAACTCCCTCTTTACCTAATCTGATTTGCTCGTCTTTACCATAATCAAAAATTTGACCACCACATTATCTCTTGAACTGATCGGAGGCTCTTTGTCAGGTGAATAAATATCATAATCAAGTTTAGTAAACAACAGTTTAATCATCAATGATAATTCTGCAGAAAAGCGAGTATCAAAATTGGCATGTGTTCATCATTTCATCATACAATAAAATGGATAAAGACATGGAAATAAATAATTATTATATATATTATTATATATAATAAAAAATTAAAAAAATATATAATATATATTACCCGGAAAAATGTGCACTAATCGTACAGAAAGTAGTTTAAATCTCGACAACAATGTATTAATTCCGCCACATTCAATGCATACACTATGTAACTCTAATAATCGAGTCAATCCGCACACTTCTGTTTTAGTAAATGATAACCCCTTATCTCAGCGTAATCGCATGTTACTTTCGGCTATCTTGTACTTTGGCAGACATAATTGATGAATTGTCAAGATTTATATCGGAAAATTACGCTCAAACTCCCTTAATAATCGCTGGTGATTTTAACGCAAAATACGATGCTACTATGCCAAATAAAATTTCTAAGTTAGTATAGTTTTTTAGGACCCTTAACTTTACACTTTTTATACCGGCCGAAGGGTGGTCATACAAATGTCATATTGGGGGAAGTTGCCTTGATTTAGCTTTTGCAAATGTAAGTATACACAATATGCATCTAGCATTAGGCTCAGAATGGGCACTTCGACGTAAACACAAACTAATCTCCTGTATAATCAATAGTATTCTTTTTAACCTCTCCCTCTCGTCCTTTCCGAATTCAGTAGTTAGTAGACAGGTCAACACTGCCTACTAACCTTGAGTAAGGCGATAAGTTTAACATTATTATTAATTGAAGAAAATTTATAAGTGTTCTAGCAAATTACATTTGAGATCTAAAATAAATACAATTAATATACACAAGCAATCACAACAAGCAATCACAACAAGCAATCACAACAAGCAATCACAACAAGCAATCACAACAAGCAATCACAACAAGCAATCACAACAAGCAATCACAACAAGCAATCACAACAAGCAATCACAACAAGCAATCACAACAAGCAATCACAACAAGCAATCACAACAAGCAATCACAACAAGCAATCACAACAAGCAATCACAACAAGCAATCACAACAAGCAATCACAACAAGCAATCACAACAAGCAATCACAACAAGCAATCACAACAAGCAATCACAACAAGCAATCACAACAAGCAATCACAACAAGCAATCACAACAAGCAATCACAACAAGCAATCACAACAAGCAATCACAACAAGCAATCACAACAAGCAATCACAACAAGCAATCACAACAAGCAATCACAACAAGCAATCACAACAAGCAATCACAACAAGCAATCACAACAAGCAATCACAACAAGCAATCACAACAAGCAATCACAACAAGCAATCACAACAAGCAATCACAACAAGCAATCACAACAAGCAATCACAACAAGCAATCACAACAAGCAATCACAACAAGCAATCACAACAAGCAATCACAACAAGCAATCACAACAAGCAATCACAACAAGCAATCACAACAAGCAATCACAACAAGCAATCACAACAAGCAATCACAACAAGCAATCACAACAAGCAATCACAACAAGCAATCACAACAAGCAATCACAACAAGCAATCACAACAAGCAATCACAACAAGCAATCACAACAAGCAATCACAACAAGCAATCACAACAAGCAATCACAACAAGCAATCACAACAAGCAATCACAACAAGCAATCACAACAAGCAATCACAACAAGCAATCACAACAAGCAATCACAACAAGCAATCACAACAAGCAATCACAACAAGCAATCACAACAAGCAATCACAACAAGCAATCACAACAAGCAATCACAACAAGCAATCACAACAAGCAATCACAACAAGCAATCACAACAAGCAATCACAACAAGCAATCACAACAAGCAATCACAACAAGCAATCACAACAAGCAATCACAACAAGCAATCACAACAAGCAATCACAACAAGCAATCACAACAAGCAATCACAACAAGCAATCACAACAAGCAATCACAACAAGCAATCACAACAAGCAATCACAACAAGCAATCACAACAAGCAATCACAACAAGCAATCACAACAAGCAATCACAACAAGCAATCACAACAAGCAATCACAACAAGCAATCACAACAAGCAATCACAACAAGCAATCACAACAAGCAATCACAACAAGCAATCACAACAAGCAATCACAACAAGCAATCACAACAAGCAATCACAACAAGCAATCACAACAAGCAATCACAACAAGCAATCACAACAAGCAATCACAACAAGCAATCACAACAAGCAATCACAACAAGCAATCACAACAAGCAATCACAACAAGCAATCACAACAAGCAATCACAACAAGCAATCACAACAAGCAATCACAACAAGCAATCACAACAAGCAATCACAACAAGCAATCACAACAAGCAATCACAACAAGCAATCACAACAAGCAATCACAACAAGCAATCACAACAAGCAATCACAACAAGCAATCACAACAAGCAATCACAACAAGCAATCACAACAAGCAATCACAACAAGCAATCACAACAAGCAATCACAACAAGCAATCACAACAAGCAATCACAACAAGCAATCACAACAAGCAATCACAACAAGCAATCACAACAAGCAATCACAACAAGCAATCACAACAAGCAATCACAACAAGCAATCACAACAAGCAATCACAACAAGCAATCACAACAAGCAATCACAACAAGCAATCACAACAAGCAATCACAACAAGCAATCACAACAAGCAATCACAACAAGCAATCACAACAAGCAATCACAACAAGCAATCACAACAAGCAATCACAACAAGCAATCACAACAAGCAATCACAACAAGCAATCACAACAAGCAATCACAACAAGCAATCACAACAAGCAATCACAACAAGCAATCACAACAAGCAATCACAACAAGCAATCACAACAAGCAATCACAACAAGCAATCACAACAAGCAATCACAACAAGCAATCACAACAAGCAATCACAACAAGCAATCACAACAAGCAATCACAACAAGCAATCACAACAAGCAATCACAACAAGCAATCACAACAAGCAATCACAACAAGCAATCACAACAAGCAATCACAACAAGCAATCACAACAAGCAATCACAACAAGCAATCACAACAAGCAATCACAACAAGCAATCACAACAAGCAATCACAACAAGCAATCACAACAAGCAATCACAACAAGCAATCACAACAAGCAATCACAACAAGCAATCACAACAAGCAATCACAACAAGCAATCACAACAAGCAATCACAACAAGCAATCACAACAAGCAATCACAACAAGCAATCACAACAAGCAATCACAACAAGCAATCACAACAAGCAATCACAACAAGCAATCACAACAAGCAATCACAACAAGCAATCACAACAAGCAATCACAACAAGCAATCACAACAAGCAATCACAACAAGCAATCACAACAAGCAATCACAACAAGCAATCACAACAAGCAATCACAACAAGCAATCACAACAAGCAATCACAACAAGCAATCACAACAAGCAATCACAACAAGCAATCACAACAAGCAATCACAACAAGCAATCACAACAAGCAATCACAACAAGCAATCACAACAAGCAATCACAACAAGCAATCACAACAAGCAATCACAACAAGCAATCACAACAAGCAATCACAACAAGCAATCACAACAAGCAATCACAACAAGCAATCACAACAAGCAATCACAACAAGCAATCACAACAAGCAATCACAACAAGCAATCACAACAAGCAATCACAACAAGCAATCACAACAAGCAATCACAACAAGCAATCACAACAAGCAATCACAACAAGCAATCACAACAAGCAATCACAACAAGCAATCACAACAAGCAATCACAACAAGCAATCACAACAAGCAATCACAACAAGCAATCACAACAAGCAATCACAACAAGCAATCACAACAAGCAATCACAACAAGCAATCACAACAAGCAATCACAACATGCAATCACAACATGCAATCACAACAAGCAATCACAACAAGCAATCACAACAAGCAATCACAACAAGCAATCACAACAAGCAATCACAACAAGCAATCACAACAAGCAATCACAACAAGCAATCACAACATGCAATCACAACATGCAATCACAACATGCAATCACAACATGCAATCACAACAAGAAATCACAACAAGCAATCACAAATGACGAGGAGAAAGACGAGCAAATATATTTGCTGCTGTACATGCAATGGTCAAGCAGCACGGTGCAAAGGATGTGTTTGCGCTCGCTCTAAGAGGAGCTGTAACAATCGCCGTGCTAGTAACTGTCAGAATAATTTTGCAGTAATCGCTGATGTATTGGGCGGAACCAATTTAACTGGACCATCGCGAACTTCGGAATCCCCGACTCACTTGTCTCGGGGGAAGGCAGTTGGCTTACTTACAAATAATCACGTTCCTTGCCTCAATGTGTGTGCCGAGGACTCGATAAAAGCAATCTACCTGCAAGTCATCAAATGGCGTCCCAATTTGTTTCGCCTACCACGGTGCAACGAGAGTAGGAAATTTCTTAACGAGCTGGCTTCCTTGTTCGAACTTGCGACAACGGATGATGATGGTTCTATATGATGAGAGCAGCAATTCTGTGCCAAAGCTGCCTTCAGAAGGTTGTTGCGAACAAAACCTGTTTGAATAGAAGGATTTTGTCGCGCCGGTTAGCTTTATGGGAAAGTCGCAACTATCACGATTTGATACAAGAAGGTATGTGCATACAAAATAATATTGATCGGCTACGGCATCAAAAAAAATGACTCTGACTGGCATAACTTGTGTCTAAGACTATTTCAATCTGGTAAGGTAAGTGCAGCAGTGAAAGTCATAAACGATAATTACGATGCTATTTTTTTGCACTCTTCCACAATAATGGATGGTATCTCGGTTAAACAGATTCTAGAATTGAAACATCCTCCGGGCGCTGAAATTGATAAGTCAGTAATACTTGACAGAGAATAATACGGCAGTGCAGAGTTTCATCATTCTCTCTTTGAGCAGATTGACGGAAGACTATCTTGTGCAGCTCGGACTCGTGGAGCGGCCGGGCCGTCTGGGGTAGATGCTTCTGGATGGCAAGTATTTGTGAGCGGCTTTGATAGAGATTCATTTCGTCTTGCTACGGCCCTCGCTTCCTTGTCAAAAAGACTAGAGTGTGTTCCAGTTTAGAGAGGCACCCACAAGTGCCTTAGTAGCGTGCAGGTTGATTGCCCTCAGTAAAAATACGGGAGTCAGATCGATCGGTATTGGAAAGGTGTATTGGAGGATCATAGCGAAGGCAGTTTCGACGGTAATATCGCCCCAGATTAAGTCAGTCGCCGGAAACACACAATTATATGCAGGACAACAAGCAGGAATGGAATACATTGTTCGGACAGCAAGATAAGCCCTACGTAGTGGGTTGGGAAAGTGCATCTTGACCATTGATGCGAAAAACGCGTTCAATGTCATAAACCGCAAGCTCAGTTTTCACAACATGGAAAAAATCTGTTTCGATGAAGGGACTGCACCCCCGTGTACAGCAACTATGGTATGCAGACGATGTTACGTGCGTGGGAACGCCAGAAGATCTTTTTAAATTCTTCGAATCCATGAAAAGTATTGGACAGTTTTATGGGATCTACGTAAACACGATGAAATGTAAAGTTTTAGCGGGTCCGGCCGAGATAGAAAAGTGCCAACCTTTCGAATCGCACGGTATCCCGATTCACACTGACGGACTAATTATACTCGGGTGCCCAATCGGTTTTCAAGCATATGAGGAGGAACATATTAAGCTAATGATTCAAAAATGGATAGCTCTGATAGAGCGGTTGAGCGAGGTAGCTGCAATGTCTATGCAAGTGTCTTACTGGTTGCTTACGAACTGCGTACAGCAAAAATGGAGACATATACAACGGGCATGCCCGTGTGATCCCGAATAGTTTGCCCTTCTTGAGAGAGCAATAAGAAAGAACATGGTTGATAAGTTAATCGTCGAGCAACCGTCCGATCTTATGTATAGAATTCTAAGCCTCCCATTGCGGTTTGGAGGCTTGGGAATTGCGACCCCCTGTGTAACCTTGGTAAAATAGTGGCAATACTCTGCTATAATGTGCCAGGCTCTTGACTCGTCTGAGGATTCGGACTCGCTTGCGTCTTGTTTGCAGACTGCGTCCGAGAAAATAAGGCGTATGAGACAGCTCGACCTGAAGAAAGTCTTTCAAGCAATTTCTGAAGAATGCGATCCTTACAGAAAGATTGCGCTTGAACACGCTACGGTGAAGGATGCTTCAAGTTGCCTCAACATTCTACTGTCTGAGTATCACGATTTTCGCTTGAGTAATACAGAATTTTGCGACGGCATTGCGACAAGATATAACACAGCATTATTGCAAGCCCCTTGAACTCTGTTCAACACACGAAACCAGAAATTGAGCCTACGCTGACACCGGTGGACTCAAACATTGTATTTTCGTGTCAGGCTACATCGAGGGATATACACGCGAAATTGGACATAAGTTTCCAAGGTCTTTTCGGCATACAGACTGAGTGGTCCTTGATGAACGTATCGATATTCAACCCATTTGCAAGGTTGTATGTGCTGAGGTCCGTTGATGCTGCGTTTGGATGCCATGCACTGAGGAAGATCTCAAAGTACTCGAAACGAGTAACAAAGATTGAACGAGCAATATTTCTGCCGGTCATTATGTCAGCATTAGGAGGACTCGGAGCTGATGCAAGCAAAGTAATTAAAAGGGCGGCGAAGATAGCTTCTAGGAGCAACAACCAGGCATATTCTGAGTGCGTTGCGCAGTTCAGAAAATGTATTGGAATCAGACTTGTGCGAGCAAATTCGTGGTGCTTTGGAAACTGAACTCATGAACGGATGTCTAAGTCGGTAGATCCGAGGGTTTAATGACTTTGAATTCAAGCATTTGTATTTTGGGCCTATTTGCGGGAACCCTGATTCTGTTATCTTTTCTCAAGAAATAAAAATTATTATTAAAAAATATTATTATATAATATTATAATATTATATAATAATATTATATAATATTATATAGTCGAATAATATTATACAATATTATATAGTCGAATAATATTATATAGTCGAATAATATTATACAGTTTAATAATATTATATAGTCGAATAATATTATATAGTCGAATAATATTATATAGTCGAACGGGCATTCTTCATTCCTGCCATACTTTCAAACTCTGGTGGCGCTGGCAAACAAACTGAGTCTCCTAAAACGGATTGCAAGACTTAAGTCAGAGAGAAGAGAGACAAGATATTCAGACGTTATTTCAATATTGCGTTCAAAAATAGGCGTCCGTCTTGCAAGAATGGTATCAAGATGCATTAGAGGATCAAGATCTGCCTTTCATCGCCCGGAAGGAATATCATTAAATCCGCTCGCCATCGTACAATGGCTGTATTTTATCTAATTGAGTCTAGCCCTGCGTGATAGATTGTTTTTTTACGCTGATTGATTTTTTTTCTTTTCTTTTCTTTCTTGTAATAAATAATTGTCCCGTTATATAATATTATTATATAATAATATTATTTTTTTAAATATAATATTTATTCTTAAAATATTTACAATTTTAGGTTCCCTCAAATGGGCCTTTACACATAATTATTTTATTGTATTGTTCGATGTCCCTGCTTCAGTCGTATTCGTTCTGAAGCACGCAGAATTTGTTTTGATAAGAGCAACGGAAATCGTCCTACGTATGCTTGTAATGTTATCCGCGTACGATTGCAAATTAGAGTTAGACATCAATGCAGCAACTTTTTTCAGCAGTCCGCTGGCTGACTTCCCTGCGCCACCAAAAACTGAGAAGATAAGGGGGATGAATGTACCACTTTCAATAATGGATAATCTATTCACATACTTCGCTCTCTTCCGATTCTCATGAAAAGCGTAAACATTTGAAGGGACTCTCTGAGCATACGATGGAGCAAATACATTAAATATTGAAACGTCCATTAAGGACCGCTCCCATCTATTGCCAAAGATTCCTGTGCATGCTATATCCAAATGAGCATTCATATCCATGCACGTGGTTGCTGATAAGACACTCCCATCCATTACAGGGCCAGAACGGGTTCAATGCAGACAATATCGCATACGCTTTTTATCGTGGCGGCTAATACATCTCTGATGATGTTATGTCGAACAATTGTTAGACCCCCATGTCTGCATAAGAGTGAATGTAAAACATTAATGGATTCTCCACAGACACAATGCGAAGCAACATTCACTGGTGTCCATCCAAAACGCATAGCTAATGCATTCCGAAATTCGACCGGACTGAGATGGTATCCCTTGGAATCAAGCAGACGCATTGTTAACCAGGAAGACGCCCCCTTCTCTGAGGCATATCTCTGTGCACACTTTTGAACCGATTCCATTTTCAGCTCTAATGTGGCCCGTTTGTTTTCCCCGTCCTTTCTCACTTCGCTACAGATTTCCCTTAATATCATTGATTGGGCCTCCTTAACCTTGTTGATATCAGCATAACAACCAACGCTGCGCTAACCCTACAAGATCGTTCGTATTGAATCCCAATATATTTTCCAATTATATCTAAGCCAAGACCCCCTTCCCCATACGGAAGAGAAATGGTTTCGCGTAGTTCCGGCGGTATATACTCTAATCCCGTAAGCGCCGGTAAGAACGTATTTACAAATATGTACTCCAAAGGTTGAAATCAACCATCCTCACATTTACAAGTCCTCACGAGATGTGTCCAACTATGCTGGAATGCAAATGTATAGGCCGAAAGGGCACACTGTGGATCAAATAACGCGATTTCCACCAATCTTTCCAACATCACACTCCACTTACTAACTCGTGAAATAACTAGCTCTCGCACATAATCGACAGACCCAATAAACGAGCCTAAAAGTTCAATCCCATCCTCACAAAACTGAATGTTAACATTACTAAATTTTTCCAGATCTCTAGAATCAATCCCATCTTTCGTTAATAATTTACATTTATTCGGATTCACATGAAATCCGTATTTGGGGCCTACTCTCTTTATTATTTCAAAGAAATGAAACGCATCGTCAAGACTCCCGACAAATGACACGTCATCTGCATACCATCGTTGAAAGGCATTGGGCAATAACCTTTGCAATTCTCGAATCAACGGTATTGATGCAGCCGCAAATGCAATCATCGATATTGGGTTGCCCTGAGTGAAGCCTTCACGGGAGGACTTTAGTTCATCCCCTATAGATAAGACTGGATCTTCACAGTACGTGTTATACAATGTTGTCGAAAGTGTTGGGCAAATGTTAATCATACTGACTAGGGCATTCTTGCGATTTATTCTATTGAACGCATTGCTAGCATCAATCGTATGCCGAAGATGACAGGTGAAAGGCTTCCCGAACGCTGTGAACAGCATACTCAATACCACTGCGTTGTCCTGCACATAGTTGTACATTCGATGAAACTGACTGAACATATTTCGTTATCAATCTTAAAATTGATTTGCTAATTATTCGTCTAAACACCTCACCTATCCCAATCGGTCTAACACCGGGTGATTTATCGAGAGCAATGAGACGAGAAATACGTAACACCTTTAGATTTGACGGATGTAAGTTCTCCCCTGCAACTTTTCTGGCTAGATAAGCCAGTGCATCGGCGAGGTATCGTGAATCTCTGCCGAATAATGTAAGCATCTTTCTCCAAGATAGAGCATCGACTCCCGAAGGACCAGCCGCCCCCGTAGTACGCTTAGCTTCCTTAATAATACAGTCAGCGTCAATCGCTTCGAAAATTACAGGATAGAAAGTACTATCAGTCATGTATGGATTCCTTACGATAGCGTCATCTACTAGACCAGCTGACGCTGGATGTTTCTCATCCAATAAATCTCGTACGCTAACATTTTCAATATTATCGTCCAAGCACAAAACCTTTGAGGATATGAAGTCCGTATCGAGCATTCTCATCGCTCTGGATGTTTTACCAATTGACATCTGTTTGATAAAAGCTAATTTCCAGCACTTATTTTCTCCGTAACGGGTAAGTTTTACACTACGCTGAAGCGATCGTGCCTCTTCAAGTAGTTCTTTTAGATTCCCTAGAGACCAGAGCCGAAGTCTTCTAGCCATTGTTTTCCTAATAAGTGCAATCTTTCTAGTTGGCAAACGCTGAAGAACACACTGTGATAGAACCGAAACTGACATCAAAGCTGATCCCGCGACATTTTTCGGAGTATCAACTTTATAAAACAAGTTAGTCAACTCCCTTAGAAATATTCTACTCTCATTACACTGCGGCAAACTGAAGATATTGGGTTTCCGCTTACTCACCTCCAGAAATGAAATTTCTAACTCAGTAGCACCTTCAGACCACATATTTGTTAGATTACTCATTTGCTGCCCCCTTCCCTCCACGGGAGGTTGATATATATGCTTGTTTTCCGTAATCTAATTTGTGGACTCTGTTGTCATGGTCGCATGAATTTGATCATAATTATCGGAGTCTAAGCGATATTCCGTGATTCCCACACTATTAGAGGTAGTTGAACTAAACATTTGTTGGCGGTTATTACATCTACCAGCTCTGCAGTTTACACATTGACGATTTACCTTGGCACATTTGCAACCGGTGCACCTGGCAGCCTGACCGTTGCAGGTACAGCATATAATTGAACTAAACGGCTTTCCCTTCGTCATTACTTCGTCCGAGCTAGTCCTTGCGGGGCTCAGTCAATAATATGCACACTAGTCAGAGCCCTTGTATCTCGGGATGACTGCTTGAATTTTGGTTTAAACTCATTGTCCCGACCACAGATGCCGATGCACAGTAGAAAAGGAATTTTTTAAACTGTCAATGTATTTAATCGGCGAGAGAAGCGCGCCGATCTGGAAAGTCGATCTGGAAAGTCGATTTGGAAAGTCGATCTGGAAAGTCGATCTGGTAAGTCGATTTGGAAAGTCGATCTGGAAAGTCGATTGTATTTACTTTAGATTGTAAGATGTTGCAATCAAGAAAAAAATTTTCTAATATTTTTAATATAATAATATTATTATATTAATAATATTTGTATATTATTATTTGTATAATATTATTATATTAATTTTTTTTTGAAATAATATAAATTATTCAAAAATAAGACAGCTTAAAGGTTACCCTCTAATGGGTCCAAAGTGGCAATTCAAAATCTGATTTTTTAGTTCAAAGGGAGTTGATCGTACAAATCGACTTAGAGTGGTGCGTCCTTATCGTGAATTAGAGTTCCTGGTATTATATTAATAATATTAATATAATATTATTATATTAATAATATTAATATAATATTATTATATTAATAATATTAATAATGATTGTACGGAGATCGGACGGAGCGGTCATTATTTGACGTCTGCACTTTCAACCACTTGGCTCCATCCTATTAATCGGAAAATCTTGATAGCCCATTTCGATATCACGAATCGAGAAAAATTGCGAAATATGGTGAGCGAGTAGCTAGATTCGAACGTGCGAGTTTTCATCCAATCATCATTGCCGCAAATGGAGGATTGGGACCAGGTATCCAAGCAATTATAGAGCGTATCGCCAAACTTAATGCGGATAGAGGTCGATCCTTATACGGCGACAATGTTAGAATGCTCCGTTGCAAGATCGGTTACAAATTAGCAAAAGCCACTTCAATGTGCGTTAGAGCAGCGCGATCATCGTTCGGAAATACAATAAGGATGACAAGCAATAGAGCTGATATGCTTCGAATTACATGATGAGCAGCAGTGCGGGCATCATTACCGGAAGGGTTAAAAAAATAAACATAAAATACCATGAAAGCACAAACATCACTGAACTGAAAGGTGTGTTTGTTTGGGACCGGATTATTATATTATTATATTATTATTCGGACCCATTTGCGGGTCCCTTATATTGTGTGTATAATAATAATTCTTCTTTTAAAAAAATATTATTTAGACGTTTAATGCGATAAATCGCAAATTGGCATTAACGAACATTAAGAATGTATGACCGGCCATATATATTGTGCTGAAGAACTGCTAACAGAAAGACCCTATATTAACTCTGCAAGACGAGATTTTAATCTCAAAAGAGGGATTCACTCAAGGTGATCCATTGGCGATGGCGGCATTCGCAATGGCAACACTCCCTCTTATTAATGACCTGAGAAAGAGGGTACTTTCTGTTATGCACCGATGGTACGCAGATGATGCATGTTGCGTAGGACGATCGGAAGATCTAATAAAATTATGGCAGGATATAGTTACAATCGGTCGGCTATAAGGATTTCATGTGAATGTAGCAAAAAGTAAATTGCTAGTGCATAAAAGTCATATGCCCCATGTTAAAAAGATTTTTTCAATGCAGGGATTTGCACGACTGACGAAGGCATCGTTCACTTGAGATCTTCGATAGGAACACACACATTCACAAAATCTCATTTAATCGATAGGGTAGCCAAATGGACAAAAATGGTTAAACAGTTATCTGAAATTGCAGAGATTGATGCTCAAATGGCATATAGCGCGTTTTGCTACGCTATACAGCACAAGTGGAGTTACGTGATTCGGACGAGCAAGGTAGAGGTGGAGTGGCTTGAGCAGTTACGGAATTCTGTCTACAATGATTTGTTACCAAAATTTACTGGTCAAGGGGACATAACGGAAACTATGCGAACGGTCTATTCGCTACGGTCAAGATGTGGCGGTCTGGAAATTCGAAATGACTGGGATAATGCCGATAACATATATAGCCGATCGATAAGAATATTTGAACCCATCTTGCGTGGTATTAAAGGGCAATAACTAACAATTTTACAAAGACAAATAAGTGAACAAATTTATAATGAAGCTAAACTAGAGACTAAACGCAAAGTTGTACATACGGTAGAATTATTGGATGAAAGGATGAAATGTCTAATAGCATATGCATCAGAAAAGGGAGTTTCTTCGTGGCTAACGACGAGACCGAACAATATATCTCAATCAGTACTTGACACACAACAATTTATAGACGCCATATGTGTAAGATATAATTTGCCGTTAAAAGATTGTAAAGCGCGCTGTGCGTGTGGTTCACTGCTTGATCCATTACATGCTATATCATGTCGAACGAGAGGAACAACTATAATGAGACATGATATAATACGGAATGTCATTGCCGACGAAATAGGGGACATTTGTAAAGATGTGGAGCTTGAACCGGTTTTGAGGCCCGTATCGAACAATTACCATTTTGAAGTAAAAACCACAACGAGATATGTGAACGCAAGATCAGACATATCATGCCGTGGAATTTACGGTAGAGGATTGGTGCGGTCCAATTTGGACGTATGTATATTTAACACATGCACCTTCCTACATCGAGAAGTCACGACCATGAGTCATACATACCACGCAAACAGGAAAATTGCAAAATATGCCCAGCGCATTGTAGAGATTGAACGCTCGATATTCATCCCACTTACCTTTTCAACTGCTGGAGGAATTGTTTCGAAGCGCATAAGTTACTTAAATGGATCGCACATCAAAAGGCAATAAGGCACAAAACCAGTTATACGGCCTCTATCTCGATAATTAGGTCTAGAGTGAGCATCGCGCTGGCTCAAGCAGCTTCGATGTGTATAAGCCCTACCCGAATACCTATACGAGAGCAACTACATAGTAGAAGAGCTCAACACACAAATATACAATCGCAGGAATTCGGATCTTTCGGGAGCCAAGAATTCGATTGATATTTAATAAAGCGATATAATAACGGATCAATGTTTTGACTTTGTGAGCTATCGGCCCATTTGCGGGAACCTACAGTTGTGATTATTAGTATTTTGCTTTTAAATAAAAAATATAAAAAAAATTATTTCGACAAACAGACGAGCAAAGCTCATAGTTGCACAGTTAAAAAAAGAAAAAGAAAAAAGAAAGACTCACAAACAAAAGTCAAAAAAGTTCATGTTTGAATGCTGAAACCGATCTTGAGTTGACAATTTCTTCACTTAATCAGTTCCACTTACCTACGATTCGGTGTCCAAATTGTACAGTTTTAGAGCGTATAACTCGGCGATGGGCTAAAGTAAAATTGTGTCCACGCAAAGCCCGACTTTTCCGAACAGTCATCAATTCTCTTAAGACGTGATTTCCCTTGTGTAAAGCTTCCCATGTTGAACACATATCTCGCCGAAACCGAAGGTCGCTTATAGAAACCATACCAAGTTTTTTTAGCCTTTCATTATAAGGTAAGGCTTTAACTGAATTTACGAGCTTTGTTGCCCGGCGCAGCACATTTTCAATTCTACTTTTCTCGTATACTGTTCTTGGGAACGAACATTGTGATGCATAGGTAAGATGACTGATCACAAATGCGTTGGCGAGTGCTCTAAATGAAACTGGACTCAACACACTAAAAGTTCTACGAATCATTCCAACCATTCGATTTGCTTTTGAGCAAGCCAACTCAGTATTCCAACTAGTCGAAAAATCATTCGCAACTACTATTCTAAGGTCGCTAAGACGAGTTACTACTTTAATGTTCTTATCCTCAAGATGATAAGTTGGATACACACTATGACTGCATGATTGTAAACGCATACAAGCACACTTCGATATATTCAGTGACATACCATTCATATAAGCCCAGTTGGAAATGCTGTCGATGTCTGATTGAACTAGCACCGTGTCCGAATTTGACCGGATAGCCTTCCAAATTTTTAGGGTCTGCATATAAGAGAGAGTGTGAGTTCAAAATGGAAGAAAGGTCATTAATGAAAATACAGAATAACAACGGGCCGAGGACCGAACCCTGCGGAACTCCAACATTGAACGGATAAGGATCAGAAAGAGAACCATTTACAACAACCTGATAGAATCTGTTAGATAAAAATTCTTTTATCCAGCAAATAGTAAGTGGATCAATGTTTAGAGACCGCATTTTCTGAATTAAGATGTCATGTCATATCATGTCACTCCTTATCTTCACAAGCACGTCTGGACCACGATGTTTCCGCCTTCAGATCCATCCTCTCGTCTATTGTTCCTGCGGATAAACCATCCTTTTTCAAGGACATTTCTCCTGTCGCATTCATACGTCTAAACAAATCTTCTCAATCTAATACTTCCCAGCCCCCTCTCCTAAAATTTTTTTTCAAGCATCGCTCTCACGCGTCTGCTGTCCTCTCTCAACGATTCAAACTCATGTCATCTTCAACCACTCGAAATTTCCCCGATCGCGCCCCTTCTAAAATCGCTCAAATCTCTTCAGCCCGCATCAAAAAACGCCGTCGCGAGGAAAACGGCGAAACCTCACTCTCAATCCGAAACATAGACGGAAATTTTCAAGTTGTCCACACCCGTCCAAAAATTCGATGGCGCTCCATCTCTCCTATGTGTCTTCTCCACTAGACTCTTTCGCCACAACACACGGTTTCCGCCTCGGTCTCCTCAACACTAGATCTATTCTCAATAAATCCGATCTTATCCTCAACCTATTCACCAAGCAATCCATCGATCTCTTCTGCCTCACCGAATCCTGGCACTCAGATTCCGACGACCTTTCCATTCGCCGTCTGCTCTCTACCGGTTGCTCCCTAGTCGAATCCATCCGACCCCTCAGCTCATGCCCTTCTAAATTCTCTAATCATGGCGGCATCGTCGCATTCGCGCGTCACCCAGCGTCTCTTCGCAAAATCAATCCCCCTTTCAGTCCTTGCTCTTTTGAATTGCTCACTTGTCGTTATTCTAACCCGATCACTCTAGATCTCGCCATTGTATACCGTCCTGGTTCATAAGCTCCTACAGCCTTATTTTTTACCGAACTCGCTGACCTTTTCTCATTGTTCTTCGTCCTCAATCCCTTCACTCGTTCTAGGCGACTTTAATATCCGCCTAGACGGCCCCTCTTCTACGGATTCCATCCGGTTCATCAACATTCCATCCAACTACAATTACAAACTAATCTCCACTGCCCCACACATATACTTGGTGGGGCACTCGACATTATCGCTGTCCCCGATCATTTTGCTGCCTACACCTCACTGTCCATCTGTGATCCTGGTCTATCCGATCATTTTCTTATCACCCTTGATCTCACTCACAATCACACCCCTCCTCACACACCTACAATCATACGTCGCCCTTGCAGAAATCTTGACCTCTCCCTTCTCCGCTCTGCCTTACTCCCATCACCTCTATCATTACCCACAATAACATATTCATCTCCTCGCGATCTCGCCTTTCTTTTCGACTCTGAACTCACATCCACTCTCGATACTCTCTTGCCCTTAAAGTCTCATCCACACCGTCGCTTGCACCGTGCCCCATGGTTTGTCATCCAATGCCTACTATCAAACCGTCGATTCCGCCATGCTTTTCGAGTCTATCACCGCTCTCTCAGACGTGATTTCCGCTCGATCACTCCATCTTTCCGTGATTCATATCTTGCTCTTCGCCGGTCTCATCTCAACCTACTACGTACCAAATGCAACTCCTTCTGGCAGCATAAAATCATCACTTCATTCAACTCTAAGACTCTCTGGCATACTTTTAACTCAATCCTTGCTCGCTCTTCTTCGCCGTGCAACATCAATGCCAATGATTATTCGTCATTTCTCCAGACTAAAGTATACACGGTGCTCTCTCACACCCCGGTCTCCATCCTATCCCACTCTGCCCAGTCTAATCACATCCTTCCGGAACTCTTTCATCTTCTCCCTGTCTCACCTACAGAAGTATCATCTGTCCTCATGTCCTTGCCCAACAAAACCTCACCTGCCGATCCCCTGCCTACTCACATATTAAAATCTATATGCTCATCGATATCCCCATTTCTCACAACCTTGTTTAACTCGTCCATCCGCAGTCGTATCTTCCCTTCACACTGGAAATCCGCAATCGTTTGTCCCCTCCTTAAGAAACAATCGCTCGACCCCTCCCTTCCTTCTAGCTATCGCCCCATTTCACTACTCCCTACTCTTTCAAAGCTCTTAGAACGCCTCATCTTAATACAAATCAACGCTTATCTCTCCTCATCCAATATGTACTCTCCTTTACAATCCGCTTTCCGCTCTAAACACTCGACAGAAATCGCATGCATAAAAGTGTACAACGACTTACTCATTTCTCGCGACAAGGCTATATATAGTGTTCTCATATCCCTCGACCTCTCCTCCGCATTCGACATTGTCGACCACTCCGTCCTCCTTTCTCGCCTTCGTTTTGATTACGGCTTTTCTTCCTCCTCCGTAGCATGGTTCGCCTCATATCTATCCGACCGTTCCTTTCGCGTCTGTTCTAATTCATCATCCTCCCCTCCCATCCCTATTTTTTGCGGGGTTCCACAAGGTTCAGTCCTAGGTCCCCTGCTTTTCTCTCTTTTGCTTGGCGATCTCTCTCCATTTATCAAACCTTACTCCTTTAACGTCATGCAATACGCCGATGACATTCTAATCTATGCTTATGCACCCGCATATCGCATACACGATATCGGCATTTCTGCCTCCAACTGTCTTTCTTCTATCCACAAACGTCTCTCCAATCTCCATCTCGTTCTAAACGCCGAAAAGTCCAAAATAATGTGGATCCTTCCCCGTAAACCAAACATATCTCCTCTCATTGTATCTTTTGCCTCATCGATCATCCCTATAGTCTACAATCTCACTTTCTTAGGCTTCCATTTCGATGATCACCTTTCCCTTAAACCCTTCGTCCGTGACAAGGTCCGCTCGTCTAACTTAATTCTTCGTGACATCCGCCGTATCCGCCCCCTTATCGACTTCCGTTCTTGTATGTCTCTTCTTTCATCGCTTCTTTACCCTAAAATCGATTACTGCCTTAGCCTTTTCGCCAATTCTCCAAAATCGATCTTGCCACGTTAAAATAAATTGCTTTTTTCAAGTGGAACCATATCAAACGCTTTTGAGAAATCAAAAAATACTATATCAACATCAAAGCCCATATCAACTAATGAACCCCGGCTATTATGGGCAATCAAGAGATTAGTGACTGTTGAGCGATCCCTTCGAAATCCATGTTGATTGTTACACAATAATTTGTTGGATTCTAGATAATCGCTTAGAATGCGGTATATTATCCTTTCCAAAACTCGACAGAATACACACGTTAGACTTATCGGGCGATAATTTTTATGGACACAACCGAAGTACAAGGAGGCGACACAAATCCAATATAGTGGTATGCCGATAACATCAGCGATATTCTTGAGAAATACCGGTGGTAAACGATCAGGACAAATAGAACCTGACGATTTAAGCCGCTTGAGCTCTAGCACTACATCATTAACAGAAAACATCTGAAGAATGTTTATATTCGATAGACAGTACGAGGCATAGATAAAGGAGGGGGATTTACGAACTCCTATGCAAAAATGTTGAGCGAAAGCATTCGTTTTGTCATCATATTTAATCATTGTACAACCATCAGTATCAATAAGTGAACCAATGTGTTTATTTTTGTTGTTGAAATTAGCATAATTGAATACGGATTTAGGATTATGAATTGACATTTGAGCAATTTTCTCTTCAAATTGACATTGTTTGAAGCGTTTAAGAAATGTGAACCGATTTCTGGCCTCTCTATACCTACAGTAATCAATAACATCTATAGTAATCAATAACATGTTATGATGATGTTGATTCGGGTTATAACCTCGTAAAGAAAATACTTATTTTATCATGTGCTCATCGTCTTTCATATTCATGTAAAGCGGCAAGTCGTGGTGTGCTACTTTCGCATAAAAGAAATCCAAGAAAGTGCTTACATGTATTCTATAGGAGTAGCAGATTCGATAAATCAGTTATGGACATTTATGTTCAACTACGTAGCAATTACTGCGCCTTGATAAAGCAGTTCAGAAACGATGGTTTACTTGCGCTATAGAGTGCTCAGTCCATAAAAGCGAATAAAGCGCCGTGGTTTATTGCTCCTAGAAAGCGAAGATTAGTGTTATGACATTAAATTTATTTGAATGTTACATTATGTTTTGTGTTTCAGATATTATTGAATAAAAACCTGAACGGTTTAATCTACAACAGTTTATTCAATAATATTTATCGTGGAACAAGCATACGATGGGCAAACTACTCGTTCCTTCAAAATTGATTATCGCCCTAGACCATCCAAATGTTCAAGAATAGTGGACTCATTGGAAGCGCCGCCTAGAAAGTTTTTTGGCATTACAGACCGATATCATTATTATTTATTACAAGACTTTGGCACATAAAAGAGTCATTTTGTCTGATCACAATATTAAGAAAAGAAAAAAAAGAAAGAAAAAAAAGTAGTTCAGCAATAATAAATTGTCACATATAGTTATATATTTCCTGCAAAGAATCTTCTCTTTTTATCCACATGCTCAGCGCATTCTGGAAAGATTTGTACTATGCCATAGACACGATCGAATTCGGCAATCGGTTCCATAGGTTTACCGCTCTGTGAGATAATCGCAAATATCTGTGACATTTCCCGTGTGATTGCACAACAACTGATAAAGAGTGTCCTCTATGGCTCGGGCGATCATTTAGAATAACGGATTCCGATGGATAACCAGGAAAGACATGGATCATTCGCCATAACTGTAATAAATCATTGTACACATATCTCTTGTAAACTGAAGTAATATTTAGTTGGCTTAGTCTATCACAGTAGACGATGTTCCGAAGACCAGAACATAGCTTGGAAAATCGGCGAAGAATCTTTTCTAATTGGTTTATTTCACCACGCGTAGAAGGAAAAGTCGCCGGCGAAGCATAATCAATGATTGGTCTGATCAACGCCTTATATAATAGTGAGAATTGAGACGGTGGAAGCGAACTAAAGGTATTTTTGATCATGTAAATAATTTTTCTCGACGTGTTGCATATATTTTCAGTATTGAGGTCGGTTTTAAACGAATTCTGAACAATTATCCCAAGATCTTTTGTATACGAATTTGTGGGAATAATCTCACCGCAAACAGAATACTCATTTGGTAAATCACTACGACCAAATCTGAGGTGGACACATTTAGTAATGTTAATCATGATTCCGGTCAGTTCGCTCCACATATTAACCATATTTATGTCATCTTGTAAGTGTTGCATATCGGCATAGCATGTAATGACATTCCATATTTTAAGATCATCCGTGAATGCTAATTTTTTACATTTTAGAGAGCGTAGCAAACTATTCAGAAATATGACGAATAATAATGGACCCAACACCGATCCCTGAGGAACACCCATTGATAAATTTGACGGTCTAGATAGACAATTTCCAACTCGAACTCTGAAAGAACGATCAGATAGGAAAGCGTGAATCCATCGAATAATAGGAATTTCAATTCCATAATCTGCAAGAGCCTCAATCAACATATTGTGGGGAACCCTATCAAAGGCCCGACTCAAGTCGAAATACACGACATCAACTGCATTACCCTGCGCAACTGCATCAACCCATGTTTCGCGTGCACATAAAAGATTGGACATGCAAGAACGTCCAGGACGAAAACCATGTTGCGAATTATCTAACAAGTTCGATGATTCAAGATAGGATAGTAATCGCCGATACAATATGCGCTCTAGCATCTTACATACGACACTTGTTAGGCTTATTGCTCTATAATTTTCATTGATCAGTAAAAGTTATCTTCTTGTCAATCTCGTTTCTACACGATTATTCGGATTGATTAAAAAATGTGGAGCATTCAATGATGCGATCGCCGCTCTTAACAATGCGTTCAACAAACCAATAGATGTGCAATTCGCACGTTTTCAACTACACACGTGTCGTCAAGAACCTTCAATGTCATTAGACCAATACCTTCGCAAGCTGGATGACCTTTCCTCACAGTTCGATTTCAAGGCGGTGGATGCTACTTTAAATCATAAAGATCATATCACCGACACATTCGTTCAAGGCATTCATAGCACCTATATAAGACAACGATTGTTAGAGTCATGGGTGAACAATCTCGAAGACCTAGTCACAATAGCAAAATCTCTACAGGCAGCATACCACCAAGCAACACTTATTTCATCAGTCGAATCAACGAGCCTGGCCAGCACAAGCGTTGATGTTACCGATCAATCCCGCGAAAGTTTAGACGATGATAACACGATTGCTAGCCTGAGAACGAATACAAAATCTAAGCAGAGTACATTGCACACTAGACGTTGTTACTATTGTGGGAACACGTTTTATTCTCGAGCAAATTGTTCAGCACAGAACGCTACTACGCATAGATCACATGATATCGCAAATAGCGCCAATTCCGTTTTTACAACTGTCGGCTTATCCCATGCATTTACCAAATTCCTCTGCTCGAGAAAGATCGGTCTTTCACTGCATCCGAAGCTGAGGGAAATTTATACCAGTATCGACGAATTCTTTTTGGATTGATGAATGCGATGGACGATATAATTATTTGCGAGCGAAACACGATGAGAAATATCGAAAATTTTGGGAAGTTGCCGATAAAGTGAATCTTACATTAGCAGAAAAATCAAGATACAGACATAATGAGTTAAATTTTTTAGGTTATCGATTATTAAACGGCTCCATCAAACCCAATCCTGATCATGTAAAGCCTCTTCTTGAAACAGATGCCTCATTTAACTCCATAGTAGCTGTCCTAAGTCAATCTACCAGATCGATAGCTTTCTTTTCACAGAATATCCCAAAAACAACGCTGCATCAATTTAGTGTGGAAAAGGAAGCTCAAGCAATTGTCAATGCAATCAAATACTGAAACATTGCCTTCTTGGTAGACCATTCAAAATAATAACAGACAATAGGTATGTAAGTTTCATGCTCGACAGGATTCATTCTAGTAGAATAAAAAATGACAAAGTAGCCAGATGGCGCCTAGAGTTGGCACCTTATCAATACGAAATATAGTACCGTACTGGAAAAGACAATAAAGCCGCGGACGCGATGTCACGAATTGCATTTGCATGTTCTGTTCAAGGTTCTCTCGAAGAACTTGACCACATCCACGTTTCACTAGGCCATCCAGATATCACACGAATGCTACACTTTAAAAGACAATATAGTCTTCCTTACGATAAATCTGATGTTATGAAGGTTGCAAATAAATGTCGTGATTGTGCTAAAATTAAGCCTAGGTTCTGTAAACCAATTATATGCCAGGTTACTAATGCTACTCAACCATTCGAGAGGCTAAATATTGATTTCATGAATTCTCTTGATTCTGTCACGAAAACCCGATATTTGCTCTGTGTCATCGATGAGTATTCTCGGTTCCTTTTCGCCGTTCCGTGTGTTGACTGTTCTTCATCATCAGTAATCTTTACCTTGCGCCAAATCTCCAGTATTTTTGGGTTCATCGTGAGAATACATTCAGACCAGGGAAAATGTTTTCAATCTCTGGAATTGCGCGATTTTCTTTCATATCAAGGAATTCTAAAATTCACTTATTCTACTAAAGTGGATCAAAAACGACCGGGCCTTCTTACTCCAGGATGATCGAGCACTAAAATCTGGAAATTATTTTCGTCAAGTAAAACTATTGCAATCCAACAGACACTACGCTGTTGTAAGAGACGAACATGGAAAAGAGTCGGCCGTATCCGTTCATAAATTAGAGAGAATACCACAGACTGGCATAGTAACAGGCGATGATACAGTTATCAGTCAAGAGTCTGAGTATGCGCCCAACTCATTATCTAGTTATCGAGACTATGAAACGTCACGAGTCGCGCAATCAGACAATAATGTCTCACACGAAAAAGAGCTCAAACACAATTCGATCAAACAAAGAACGGAATTAGAAGATAACAAGTTACTAGATGGAATCAACGTATTCCCAACACACATTTCAGTCGCAGATGAACGCGTATGGAATAGCACGGACTTCGAGGCTCTTGGGCGAAAACAACGAAGAAGACAGATCCGCATATCTCAACGATTACAAATGCTGGCGGGAAGACTGTTATGACATCAAATGTATTTAAATGTTACGTTATGTTTTGTGTTTGAGATATTATTGAATAAAAGCCTAAACGATTTAATCCACAACAATTAGCTTCCTGTATTCCAATCAATCAACGGCGTAAAATTTTTCTCAGATCCTATCAAGCGACGGCGCTATTGTTACTAACATCTCAATACTTCCTGTTTATATCGGACAGTATGACTCGGATCCTTTAAACGGTATCTTCAGTGTGATCGAAATTCAAGCCTCACTTGACAAAATGGCAAATAATAAAGCGGCGGGTTCGGATAAAATATGTACCGAACATATAAAGTCTACTTTTAATGTACTTGCTAACTATTGGGTTTTCCTTTTGAATAGTCTGCTATATGGAGTGTGTATACGTCGTGAATGGCGTGAGGGAATAATAAAGTATTACATAAAGGACATGGTAATCCATTGTCGAAAGATTTATATCGAGGAATGGCTCTCCTTAATCATGCCTATAAGCTTTTAACGCATGTGATATCTAGTCGTTAAGCAAATCATCATGAGTATTGTCTTCCTAAAGAGCAATACGGTTTTCGTAAAAACGTTTCGACATTAGATGCAATTGCAGTTATTCGTAAAAATGTTTATACCGTGTTCGCACAACATAAGTCTATTTATTGTGTGATCATTGATTTTTTAAAGGGGGCGGATACGACAAATGCCACGGAGAATTAAGTTAGACGAGCGGACATTGTCGCGGACGAAAGGTTTAAGGGAAAGGTGATCTTCAAAATGGAATCCTAAGAATTTAAAATTGTGGGCTATGCGGATGGTTGATGAGGCAAAAGATACAGTGGGAGGAGATATGCTAGGTTGACGGGGGAGGATCCACATTATTTTGGACTTGTCGGAGTTTAGAACGAGATAAATATGGGAGAGACGTTTGTAGATAGAGATGAGGAAGAAAATAATCAGTGTCATGATTCGGTGAGTCAAGAGAGATCGATGGATTGCTTGATGAAGTGGTTGAGGATCAGATCCGATTTATGGAGAATATATTTAGTGTTGAGGCGGCCTAGGCGACAACCGTGTGTAGTAGTGGGGGCTAGCGAATAATAAACAGATAGGAGATGGAGGGCCTTCGAATTTTGGGGTGGGTGTGGACAGATTGAAAATTTTCGTCGATGTTTCGGATGGATAGGGATGTTTCGCTTTTTATCGCGACCGCGCTTTTGATGCGGGTAGACGAGAATTCAGCGATTTCGGAAGGAGTGCGATCGGGGAAAATGCGAGTCGCTGAAAATGACATGAGTTTAAATTTTTGGGAGAGAACTGAGGACGCGTGAAATCGATGATTGAAAAAAATTTCAGAAGAGGGGGTGCGAAGTATTAAGTTTAGAAGATTGTTTTAAACGGATTAAGGCGCTATGAGAGATGTCGTTGAAAAATGATGGGTTATCCGTAGGAAAAAGAGATGATGGGATGGATCTGAAGTTGGAAACATCGCGGTCGAGATGTGGTTGTGGAGATAAGGAGGTGGAAGGAGTGATGTTGGTGACAATGACGCAACGATCGTAAAAAGGAAAGCGTTTATGTGAAGGAGGGCCAGTGAAGTAAGTGGATTAGGTCTTATAGGAGTGCTGGAAGTTAATGATTTGAAGGGATTAGGTTCAAGAGCGGGAGACAAAGATTATATGTAAATTATAGAGAGTAGCAAGCGATGTGAGAAAAGGTTATGAGGGGAAGGGTCGTGGAACTTAGTGGAGGTGATCTTGATTGATGGATATAGGTTATTGAGAAACGATACAGGAGGGACGGGACGGGGGGTGTCGGACATTGAAGATGACATGCGATGGGACGTGCATATGGTGACACGATCAGTGGATGGAGAAAGAACATCGGAAACGACGGAGGTAGTTTGAGTGAACGTTTTGGAGGTTGATATGTGCTGAGTGGAGAGTTTGCGGGTTAGTTTGTTGTCACAAAATCCACAGAGTAAGTTTTCTTCAGATTTACTGTTGTCACAGGTGATTGTGGTCCGAGCGTTGCGGTTGTGTGTCGAGCACTGTATTTGTAGTAGAGCATAGTTGGTGTCGGTCGTAGCTGTCTTCTTACGTCCTCCTATTAATGTTCTTTTATGTTTAAGCTGTTAAATTTGACAGTGCAACTAATTGAATTGATCTGCAACTGTTTGAATTGATTGTATATATTATTGTTAATCGAAGATCCACACATGTCAGAGGAGACTGTTCGATCTACAGTTCTAATGGCTTCCGACGGATAAATGGCTTTCAACGAACAAATCGAAAAATTTTAATGCATAGGTATTTTTCGCCTTATAATAGACGCTTGTGCAACCCGTCCTTAGCATTTTCAAGTTTTGAACAAACATCAAACGACATCTCTTAAAATACTTACCGAGTTTTTTCTAGACGATGATCCTAATAAAATAAATAGTTAGCATGATTTAGCGTATCGACTAAAACCTTTAACAATTGGGGTATGTTTAAAGTGTTAGTTCGCCCGCCCAGTAAAAATAAACTTCTAATCACAATTTATTTTTAACAATATTTATATCGCAAGCATAGAATATTTTATTCATAACTTATTTTTTTCGCACGAATAGAATCTTTAACACACTCCTGAGACAGAAATTCGATTCAGATAGATTAGCGAAAACAATGTACTTGTCATTTTAATCGCTTCGATTTACCTTTTACCGTTAGTGAGAACGCTCGAACTTAGATGGCACAAAACTGGGTATCTATCCGGTGAAATATTACTGGAATCTCCGTTGGGCTTAAGTGAACTCTTATGGACGCACATCGAGCTTGTTGTGATGTTTATTTTTATAAACCGTTTTCCAAATGCCGATATAGTTTGTCGCTATATACGAACGTTGTTTCTTGGACTTTTTGTTCTATCACAGCTTACTGTTAAAGATGCGATTCGATCTTTAAGTTCACCAGACAATTTAGTTACTTCCTTGAAGTGTCCCGTCCGTGCACGGAATCAACCATATCAAATTGACATACGCCCATGGTGTGTTCATCACCGTGAGCACCAATAGATGATGCATTCACCCCTTAATAAGCGTATGCCATATGCATAGGCCTAGATGCACAGCAAATCCACATATATACATTTTTAGATGGTGTTGCTATTCCACAACGAATTTGACAGAGAGAATGTCATCCAAACGTTACATCCAGGAATATCGCAAGTCACCTGCTGACTATCGTATTCCTCTTCGCCTTCAGTAATATGTGAGGGAACTGTTTTACTTGTAGCCTCTGTTCGCTTATTCTTTGAAGTATAATTCTTAATTCGACCTTTATTTCCCATTGTGTATTTAGTTGATTGTGTATATTTTAAGCAGTTTATTATGATCAGAATTTTTAACTCAATTGGCTAATAATTTTATATTTTTATAACTTAGATATTTTAAGTGATTAATAATGAAGTATTAATAACAGCTTTCAAGAATTGTTTTCCTGAAGAAATGCTTTCTTTTTTTGCAGCGATGTATGTAATCAGTTATTTATATTCTGAAATTTCACTGAATTTTGTTGCCATTTGATTTACTTTTATTGTTATCAGTTCATTATCCCTGAGACTCATTGTTATCAATTACCCCTGAGACTCATTCTTCATAAATTTCGTCTGCTAGCCCTAAACAATATAGCTCTAGACAATTTAACTCCAGAAGAGAGTTAAACGTTATCGTGAGCGGTGTTGAAGAATCTCTCAGTAACAATCCCCAAAGTAGACTGGATGACGTTATTGTGCATCTTCGCACGGTGTTTTCTAAGATTTATCTCCAGAGCGATGTGGATGTTTTCCTGAAGAAATGCTATCCTTTTTTGCAGCGATGTATGTAATCAGTTATTTATATTCTGAAATTTCACTGAATTTTGTTGCCATTTGATTTACTTTTATTGTTATCAGTTCATTATAATCAGAACTTTTAACTTATTTAAATGAATATATTGTGAATTTATTAATATAAATGAATAAACTGTGAATTTGTTCTCGTAAATTGATAAATTATTAATTTCTTCTAAATAGATATATAGATTTATTATTTTTATGTGGCTCAGGCATACAGACGGCTTTTAAGTCCACTGAAATAAACAAAAAATTGAAAAATTACGTGACTGAAGTCCACACCACGTATACGATATTGGAACGATGGAAAATTCGGATCTAATTGTTAGCTGAGCTGCAAGGCCTGGTTGTTCAGTAGAAAGGTGCGACACATGGATTTAAAGGTATTAACGCCGGTATCAAAGAAGTATGCGTGCTGAAGTGTAAAGAAAGCGATACAGAGGGGTAGTAACATGAGATGGGGGAGTTTGAGAAAAGTAAATAACAGTATTTATCTATACGTCAAATCAATCGAAATTTTCACGTTGTACACACAAGGCCAAAAATTCGATGGCGTCCCATCTCTCCCCCTTGTCTTCTTCGCTAGTCGATCTCGTTCCTAAGCATACATTTCGTCTTAGTTTATTCAATACTCGCTCCATTCTTCATAAAGCTGATATGCTCCTTGATATCTTCGATCAATTATCTATCGATATTCTCTGCATTACCGAATCCTGGCATTGTGACTCCGACGATCTTGCTATTCGTCGTCTATGTCGCTCTGGTTGTTCTTTAGTTGAATCAGCTCGTCCAATTGCCTCTCATACATCTACTGCTTTTAACCATGGCGGTATAGTTGCCATTACTGTCACCCAATGTCTTTACGTAAAATTAACGTTAACATCCGTTACATCTCGTTCGAATTACTCATATGCAGATTATCAACTCCTTTCCCTCTGGAACTTGTGATTGTATACCGTACAGGTTCAGTTGCCCTCTCACGTATATTATTTAGCGAGCTTGCAGATCTTCTTTCTCACTGTTCATTGTCTTATACTCCTTCATTTGTTCTCGGTGACTTTAACATTCGTCTTGATCGCCCGGCAGACACTGAATCTATCACTTTAACTAATCTTTTTTCTGATTTTAACTATAAATTACTTTTAACAAACCCAACTCATATTCTCGGCGGTGCTCTCGACATCCTTGCTGTTCCTAACTGCTTCAATGACTATACCTCCTTGTCAATTACTGATCCTGGTTTGTCCGATCATTTCCTTGTCACTCTTACTCTTACTCGTCCCCATCCTCCTTCTCCGCCTCCACCATTATCCACACAAAGTCGACCCTGGAAACTTCTTGATATCCCTATTCTCTGCACAGCCTTACTCAATTCTTCACTCTTTTCACTTCCTCTTAACTATATCTCTCCCGATGATCTCTGCATTCTGTTTGATTCTGAACTTATGTCTATCATCAATAAACTTCTGCCTAGTCGACTCCGACGCTCTCAGCGCTTGCGCCATGCTCCCTGGTTCGATTCTGACTGTAGTCTTTCTAAGCGTCGACTCCGTCACTCTTTTCGTGTGTATAATCGTTTTCTTAAACGTTCTCCCAACTTATTCCCTACAAATCTCCGTGATTCCTACTTTTCTCTACGCCGTTCACATCTTATTTTTATACGTACTAAACGTACTATCTTTTGGCGAAATCAACTCGAGTCATCTTCCAACTCTAAATCTCATTGGAAAATCTTAAACTCAATTCTTTCACGATCATCTACTTGTAATATAAATTCTGATGAATTTTCTTTTTATCTACAAACTAAGCTATCTAATTTACTTTCCCTACTACCCGTAGACCCCTTGTACCCACTCTTCTCTTTAAATACTTCCATCCGAGAACTATTCCACCTTCTTCCCGTTTCGTCTGATTAAGTTTCTTCGGTTCTGATGTCATTACCTAATAAAACCTCTCCTTCTGACCCAATTCCCACTCACTTGCTTAAAAATATCTGCTCCTCTATCTCAACCTTCCTAACCACATTGTTCAACTCGTCCATCCGTAGCCGTACATTTCCTTCCATCTGGAAATGCGCCACTGTTCGTCCTCTCATCAAAAAGCAATATCTCGACTCCTCACTACCATCTTTGTACCGTCCAATCTCACTTCTCCCAACCCTCTCTAAACTACTTGAGCGTCCCATTCTCAAGCAAGTTAATACATATCTCTTTTCCTCTAACCTATTTCCTCCCTTCCAAGCCGCTTTTCGCTCTAATCACTCTACTGAAATTACCTGTCTTAAAGTTTATAATGACTTACTCATCTCGCGCGATCATAAATTATGTAGTGTCATAGTTTTTCTTGATCTATCGTCTGCTTTTGACATCGTCGATCACTCGATTCTTCTACATCGCCTTCGTCATGATTATGGCTTCTCTTTACCCACTGTATCATGGTTTTCTTCATATCTATCAAACCGTACATTTCGCGTCTATTCTAACTCTTCTCTCTCCCATCCTTCATCCATCCCGACCGGTGTTCCACAAAGCTCCGTATTAGGCCCTATGCTTTTCTCTCTTCTTCTCGGTGACTTGTCTTCGATTTCTCATAAATTTAACTTCCATGTTATGCAATATGCTGATGACATTCTCATCTATGCTCACGCACCTGCTTATCGTATTCATGATCTTAGTGTTTCTGTTTCCAGCTGTCTTGTCTCAATTTCCAATCATCTTTCTTCCCTACGCCTTTCTCTGAATCCTGATAAATCTAAAATTATGTGGATCCTATCTCGACGCTTCGGCGTAGAACCTCCTTCCGTATCATTAAATTCTACAATTCTTCCTATCGTTGATAATCTCGTTTTCCTAGGCTTTCATTTCGACAACCGACTTTCACTTAAACCTTTCGTTAGTGATAAAGTACGCTCATCTACCTTTATACTCCGCAATCTCCGTCAAGTTCGTAGATTGATCGATTTCCCTTCTTGTATGACTATATCATATCTTCTCTTCTTTTCTCAAGACTTGATTACTGTCTTAGTATATTTTCCAACTCACCTAAATCCACTCTTCTTCCTTTACAACACATCATCAGCGCTGCCGTCCGAGTTCTCCTCCGTCTTCGTAGTTTCGATCATACATCCCAATATCTTGTTTCTCTTGATTGGCCTACAATTTATTGTCGTTTTCAAATTCGTCTTCTTATCATTGCTTTTTGCCTTATAACTTCTCATACCCCTTCATTTATCAACCTTCTTTTTCTCGACAATTCTCGTACTGTGTATTGTGCTCTGCGTTCCCGTAATTCCCTTCTTTTACATGTCCCAAACTACTCTACCTCTTTTGGCTTCCGCTCCTTCGTTGTGGCTGCTCTTCTCTCGTGAAATCAACTGCCTATTCATATCCGCCAATTAACATATATGCCGTGCTTCAAACGCCAAATCCAATTCCATTTAAACAAAACAATTAACTAATTATCTGTGACTTTTGATGTTCTTTTTTTGTTTGTTAGTGGTCATGTAAGCGTGCATTTTGCACGCATTTGCCACGTTAAAAAAATTATTGTAAATTAAAAAAAATTAAATATATCAGCATCTGATTCGTAAAATACTGGAGATTGGGTACTCTCGTGTACCCCAATTCAATTATGCACAAGCAAATACTTACCGCCTCTCTATTTTACATAATCCAAGGGTTATGATCTACATGTACCGTGATCTACTCATGGACCACTTCAAATATATTTTATTTTTAGAACTGGAAATTAGGAAACCTATTCGGAATAAATATTTAAATAAATGTTTGCCACAAGCATTCGGTCTCAAATAAATATTTGGGAATAAAAGATTCCAAATGTGTAAAATATCAAGATACGTTCATTGGAGATTAAAACTCCGTTGTCGAAGAAGTATGCGTGCTACACTGCGAATAAAGCGATACAGAGGGGGATTAACACAAGTTGGGGAGTTTGAGAAATGTGAGATGCAATAGTCAAGTCGAGGTAGCAGGCTGAAGAACATTAGAGTGCTGGATATGGAAAAAATTTGTGGTTTTTCGAATTTGACGAATGTCACATAGAATAGTATAGCAGGAACAAACCTTTACAAGTGAACATGATGAGAACGAGAAAGAAAAGTATATAATTATTATTAAATACAACAGCAGCGAAAGAGCGTAGAGCTTGTACAGGCTAGATACAGGGTAAAAAACAAATATCAATGAAAATCTGATTGTTCTAAGTTAGTACATTCTTCAGACTTTTCTTTAAGGACAAAATACTGGAGGCCGAAACCGCTTGACTTGGTAGCTTATTCCAACTTTTTTACGTTCTGCTGTCAATTGTGTTAAATCTTCTTCGTGGACGAATGTGGGTCTTTAACGTAAGGTGATGTTCCCTCAATCTGTTTGAATTTCGAAGTTCGAACAGTTTACGACAAACATGTTCCCTCTGCCCTTTTTGAACATTAAGCGTTGTCCACACAAACATTAAATCAGATCACTTTAAAGATTTCTTCACTGTGGTCACACCAAGTGCGTGGAGTCGAAAAATAAATGAGAGCTTGCGTTGGCTGGGTACAAGATGTGTGGTCGTGCGTAATATGGATTCGTACAGGTTCATCTCTGTCGTAGTTTGAGGGTGGCAGGCAGGTTAAGCGTATCTCATTAAAGATAATTTATAAGCATTGTAAATTAACTTCAAACTGGATGCGTCAAGCTGGCCAATGGTCCTTCTAATAACTCCTAAAATTCGACGGCATTTAGCAACTGTGTGACTGGTATGTGGGATGGTCGATAAGCTTCTATTTACGATCACTTCAAGGTCTTGAAATTGGGGAACTGTTTTAATTTCTCTTCCGTCAATGGTATATGACGAATTGATGTGTAGATGTATGATGCGCATCGGAGTTTTATACCAGTCCCCGTTGATTACACCATACTTTGATTTTATCAATGTCTCTCTGGAGTATCATTAGATCTCGGCTATCGATTATTAGTCGCCAAATTTTCAAGTCGTCGGTATATAAACCACATGGACTCGAAATAGTTGTAGTAAGCTCGTTGATGTAATAATGAAGAGCAATGGACTGAGTACCGATCCCTGAGGAACACCGCGTCCAAGAGTTCTTGTCTTTGACATATGTTTATTGGCCAATACAGTAATCTTCCGATTTCTAAGGAAGGAGTTAATCCAATTTAGGAGGATTCCTCTGATGCCTACTGCTCTAACGTAATAAGTAGGAAATCATAGTATATTCGATCAAATGCTTTGCTGAGGTCGAAAAACAAAACATCAACACTAACTCCAGCCTCGGCATATCTGGTCCAATCACTTCTTGCAAGTACGAGGTTTGTGACAGTAGATCTTCCTGGGCGGAAACCATGCTGGTTGTCCCAGAATACTTGGTTCCCTTCTAGGTGCCCGATGATTCGTTTAAAAAGCAGTTTCTCTAGCACTTTACATCAACGCAGGTAAGACTTATTGGCCGATAGTTGCTTGGTAGATTACTGTCGCCTTTTTGTAGAGAGGTCAGAACGCAATCTTGTGTTTACACATTAAATAGTTTACTATAAATAATACTATATTTAGAATAAAAAATAGAAAATTCAATATTATGCCATTTATGATATTATATTACATTTATCAGAATATAAGCTTGTATAGACGCATTAAATAGTTTACAATAAATAAGATTATATATATAATTTAAAAAATTATTAATTGCAGTTTTAATATTAAATTATATAAAATCTTATAACAATTATTTATTATTAATTAATTTTTTATTATTTAACTATTTAACTTTTATTTTGCAATTAAAATACGTTAGCTTATTTATTACTATAAAATAAAATAAAAATTTATATTATATAATATTAATATTGATATTATATAATATAATATAATATTGACATTATATAATATAATATATCGATCACAACGCAATCTTGTGTTTATTCATTAAATAGTTCACAATAAATAAGATTATATATAATTAAAAAAATTTCATACTATTGCATATATGATATTATATTTATATTTAAAATATAAATATATTATAAATATATTTATAATACATTTATAAATATATACCATAAATACAGAGTTCCATAAATACAGAGTTGATCTCAGGGGTAGTTGATTTAAATGAGATGATATGTTTGAACAATTTACTTAGATATATTTTTGATGATCGACAAAGATTGGAAACGAAGCACCTGCGTTCCTGACGTTTGAGTACCGTTACTTGATTTCGTAATTCCTTGTAATCGGTCCAAGAGCAATTCCCTTCTTTGAATTACTCTGAGAAATGTTAGCGAATTTACGCGACGATAAATATTTATTATCTTTAAATAATAAAATACCATTTATCTTCTTAGTTTGCATTGTAGTGGCATTGTGGATTCTTATACTTTACATAATATTAAAATTTAATACTAATAAACAAATTGTTTATTAAAATGTAAAGCTCTATTAGAAGTCTAAAGACTCTACTTTCAACATGTTTTTAAATTGGATGGCTCATATTTTTATTTTTATTTTGTTTTGCAGAGCATTATTAGATTCTAAATAGTTGATGATGATCCATTATTGATAGATAATTATTATTGGAGCGGGATCAAGGAAAACAGGAAATTTTTTATTGATATTTCGCTAACCTGTTAGTTAGCATCTTCAGAAAATCACCTGAAAATGAAAATCTCTCAAAATACTAAGAGATCGAAATATCAATAAAAAATGTCCTCTTTCTTTGATCCAGCTCAATAATTCAGTATTAAATTCATTAAAAGCAATAAGTAGGCTGTTAAATTTTGAAATTTCAAAATTAAAAATATATTATAGATATATAAAAATATATTATAGATATATAAAAAATATAATATATAAATGTATTAAAAATGTATATAAGGAGAGTGAGAGACCATTCCGCGTGAATTTCGTGTAAAACATGTAAGCCAGATACGAAAGAATGACTAATGCCGTTTCGTCATCACAATGACTCATAAGTGCCAGATCCCTCCCACAACTGGATGCAAAGGAGGACTGGCAAATATATTTCTACTTAAAAATTTAGTTTCAGTTAACTAATTTGATTTTGTTATAGAAAAATCGATTTCATATAGTGTAACGTAAATAGAGTTTTATTAAACAATCTAAAACATATTTGAAGTTAAGCACAATCTTACATATCAATATCCTCGACAACGAAGTCTTCAAGGTAGGATGGTGACCGTCGTATCCTACTTGAATATCTGAACGATCTGTTGGTCAGGAATCTCGATGATTGAGTATTGGCTTCGTTATGGTTATTTCTGCTCATTTGGTAATGGGAATACTCGCGGCTAATAGAGGACGTATCATTTCGGAAAACTTTAAGATCTATCGCGAGTAATGTGCGAATAGTCCAAGCAGTCTTTTTATTTCAGGTGTTGAGGTTGGTGGTTTCATATCAAGCAGGTACCGCGTCCTCTCAGGATCCGGACTTATTCGTCCTTCTGAGATCAAATATCCCAAAGCATTTATACATTTTACGCCGTAGACGCACTTAGAGACATTGAACGAGATATTATATCGAGTTATGGCTATCTGAAGGCATCGCATATTCTCATTGTGATAGGCTTGCGTGTGCCCACAAATTATGAGGTCATCCAAGTAGGCAAACACTCCCGTGAGTTATTCTCTCGAAATGATTCGGTCTATTGTGCGCTAAAAAGCGGCTGGCGCGTTTGTTAGTCTTAAAGGTACCTTAACAAATTGGAAGAGTTTTCCGTCAGCTTCGAATGCTGTGTATGGTCTTTCTTCTTTTCTGAGCTACAATAATTCATTATTAGATTTATTAAAAGCCATAAGTAGGCTGTTAAATTTTGAAATTTCAAAATTTAAAATATATTATAGATATATAGAAAATATATTATAGATATAAAAAATATATTATAGATATATAAAAAATATAATATTTAACAAACATTTATCATGATGATCCCACTGTGATAATTGACGGTGAAACAATGAGATCCCAAGAGGGTTTTACACAGGGGGACCCGCTGTCAATGGTTGCCTTTGCTGCAGCAACTCTTCCTCTGATGGAAAAATTAAAACATGCTTTTCCAAATATCCAGCAAAAATGGTATGCAGATGATGTGTCTTGCGTAGGAACATCGAATGATCTTGCGGGATATTGGAGAGGATGCAAACACTTGGACCTCAATATGGCTTCTTTGTCAATGCTAGGAAATGTAAAATATTTGTTCCCTCCGAAAATAGTGAAACAAAATCATTGTTCAATGCCTTGGATGTGTCAGTGACCAACACGGCGTTGAAGTCCTGGGATGTCGCCTATTGGATCAGCCGAATATGAAAAATCACGGTTAGATGACAAAATAGAGAATTGGATGATGATGATCCAACGACTAGCAGAAATCGCGAAAATCGATCCGCAGCTCGCATATTCCGCCTACATGGTGTCACTCCAACACAAATGGACTCACATTTTTAGGGCATGTCGCTTCGAAGGTAAGGGCGTGGAAAAATTTGAACAGAAAATAAAAGAGTGCCTTCTACCAAATCTCACCGGTTAGCAACTTATATCAGATCAAATGAGACAGATTATTGCTTTGCCGACAAGCAGGGGTGGAATGGGCATTACGGATCCTTCAGATTTTGTCTTGCGTGAGTGGCAGTGGTCGGAGGCTATGTGTAATTTACTTGAAAGTGGTTTAACGGGAGTTGAACTAAACAAAGCTCAGACTATAGTAGCAGCGGAAATTAGAAGAATAAAGAAGCATATTTTAGACTCCTTGTTTTCCGAAATTGTGGATGGGAGCGACAAATTTTTTCGTAATTCGTTAATGCACGCGATACTAAAAGGCTCTTCTACTTGGCTTTCTGCCAGGTTTAACGATGATCGATTATACAGACTACGTCGCGAGGAGTTTTATGATGGTTTGTCAACAAGATACGGATGGCCACTTGTCAACGCGTTTAAGACATGCGTTTGTGGGGAGGATAATTCTGTTACTCACACTCTCTCTTGTCGTCTATCTGGCAAGACAATAATCAGACACAATGCGATTCGTGATCTCCTGCGAAACTTGTTATCAGGTGCAAGTCAAAATATCGTAACCGAGCCTCTGCTGACACCAATAGAATCAAATTATTCATTTGAAAAGGCATCTACTTGCAAAGACCGCAATGCTCGTATAGACTTGGCTTGTACTGGTTTATTTGGTATCCCGACAGAGCGGACGTTCTTTGACGTCTCAATTTTCAATACCCACGCTCCGTCAAATGCCTCACACAGCCCAGAGAGCACATTTGTGTATCACGGGAACAGAAAGCGTGCGAAGTATGTAGAGCGTGTAAACACATTCGAACGAGCTGGATTTGCTCCCTTGATAATTTCCTCTTCTGGAGGTACTGGAGTTGTAATGAGTGCAGTGCTGGAGCGGGTAGCAGCATCGGCTACCGCTAGAGGGAATCGCACATACGCGGAAAACATAGCGAAGTTACGTCGCCAAATAGGAGTCTCCCTCGCAAAAATGTGCTCTCTGGCGTTCCGCATACCACGATCAACACAAAATTCATATAAAAACTGGTATAATACAGGGCCCATTTGCGGGCAACCTTAAATGTATAAATCCTTTTGGCTAAAAAAATTATAATTAAAAAAATATAATATATAAATGTATTAAAAATGTATTACTACTTAAAAATTTAGTTTCAGTTAACTAATTTGATTTTGTTATAGAAAAATCGATTTCAAATAGGCAGCTAATGAGTTCGTTGTCCGAAAGTGTAAAGAATTTTACAGAAGATAACTTACTGTTCAGCGACAAATACCTCGAATATGCTTTAGACATTGCGGAAAACGTGTCCAGCTCGTCTGTAAACCAGAAGGATTTTATCGATACAGTAAAGCAAAGATTCGGCACTGGATCACCTTTTATTATACTCCAAACATTGACTTTGTTGGATATTGTTGTGAAGAATGCAAATCATTTTCTTAAATTGGATGTTAGCTCTCGATCGTTCGTGAATGCTTTACGCAAATTAGAGAAATTGGTAATCAACTGATATTTGCAAAGTGTATTATGTGAATATTATTCCGAGCAAAAATTTAAACTTTTGGAGTCTTCCTTGTATAAAAAAAGGATTTATTTTAACGTGGCAAATGCGTGCCAGCGCACGCTTACATGACCACAACAAAACAAGACTGTGAATCAGGTGTCGAGAAGGTGTGAACGGAGGAGGTGTTTGAATGTGATAAAGGAGGGGGCGCGGCGGACGTCGAGTGGGAGTTGATTCCACGCTTATATATGATATAAGCGTTTAGCACAACCAATATCATTCCATTAATATCGTATTGTGACTGATAATATCAGGTGTTATCGACAATCTGACTCTGAGAATACCGTATTTATCAAATAGACAGTGTTACGTTGTTCTCTCCTAGAATTTAAACTAGCAAATATTTATATAGATAAGTTATGATAAGGTCTACATCAGAGGTGGACAACCTCTGGCACGCATTTCAAACACGACACTAGTTTGTCACGTTTGGAATGTTGCACAACATGCCCATATGATAGATTATGATATAATCTGTCATATGATATCTAATCTAATTAATAATATAATTAATATTAAATTATAATTAATATAATTAATATCATAATATTATAATTAATAAATTAATAGTATAATATAATCTATCTAATTATGATAGATTATCAAACGTACACTCTTACTCGCGTTAAATGGCTAATGTATTGGTCATTTGGGTTTGATTTTGCCCCATTAAATGCTGAAAAATTATACCTTGATATCGCACTTTAATATCAGTTACTATATCAAAGTACGCATGAAGAAACTTAAAACTTTAATTAGTTGATTCTTGAGTAAATGGGTATCAATGTTAGAGGATAAAAGAAACAACGTAAGGGTTTGAATTATAATCTAAAGATTTCAGTCAGCAGTGTTACAAAACTTGAATATCATCTCATTTTCTGAACATTATCGGAAATGTCCACTTTAAAAATAATCTTTAACTAATCTTTTAGTAATCTTTAATCTTTAAATAATCTTGGAATATTTCCACGTAAAGTGCATTTATTTACAAATTATTTATATTGTTTCGAATAAGCCAAATATGATTTAATTCTTTTAATTGCAAACTTTGTCCGAAATTAACATTTTATCAAAATTGAATTAAAAAACCTAATAAATTTCAAAGTAAGCGTAATTATTAGCATTGAAAACGATGATAATTTCTGGCATTAACAATATATTGCAGTCAAATTCGCCGTTTTACTAGTTTAATAATTTGTATAAAAATAAAAATTCCCATTCTATTAGAGCAGAGGTGGCCAACTCATGGCGCATGCGCCACATGTGACGCATTGAACGATTTTAGATGGCGCTTTATCTTTTTAATAAAGACGGGACTTTTCTTATAAAGTTGTAAATAAAAATTTTAAGTTATTTTACGATTATTTCCAAAAGTTAGTTTGAACACTTTACTTATTAACGAAAACAAAGTTATACATTTTTCAACGTTTTTGATTGAAAAGGGTAAATATTTGAAAAATGTGTGGGTTTTTGCAACAAAAAATGGCGCATTTGATATTATCTGAAAGGAAAATTGGCGCTTCATCGAAAAGTGTTGGTCACCTTTGTATTAGAGTACAAATATAGTTGATTTCGTAAAACAAAACAAAAATATTTTTACTTAGCAGATGCGTGCCGACGCAGCCTTATATGACCACAAAAAACAAAAATGTAAATCATGTGTCGAGAAGGTGTGAACGGAGGAGGTGTTTGAATGTGATAAAGGATGGAGCGCGGCGGACGTCGAGAGGGAGTTGATTCCAGGCGAGTGAGGCGGCGACGAGGAAGGATCGGAGACCGATAGTTGTTGGAGTAATTAGGAACGTAAAGTTAGAGGGAATTACGGGAACGCAGCGATAGCGAGGTGGAGCGAGTGTCGTCAAAGAATTTGAGGTAAATAAAGACGGGGAGCAGACAGCGATGAGACGAAAAGTTGCGAGAAGAATGCAGAGTTGTATGCGGATGTCGATGGTGGGCCAGGAGAGTTGAGCAAGATGTTTGGATATGTGGTAAAAACGACGGAGACATATATTTCGATTGGCGAAAAGACTGATGCAGTAATCGATTTTAGGGAAAAGAAGCGATGAAAGAAGAGACATACAAGAACGGAAGTCGATAAGGGGGCGGATACGGCGGATATCACGGAGAATTAAGTTAGATGAGCGTACCTTGTCACGGACGAAGGGTTTAAGGGAAAGGTGATCATCGAAATAGAATACTAAAAAGTAAGATTGTGGACTATCGGGGATGATTGATGAGGCAAATCAATTAACAATTGATGATTGATTTGGATACTTTTATAACACTACAGCAGTATTGAAATAATACAAGCTTCCCAATTTACACATTGTTGTTGATAATGGCACATCTAATTCATATAAATTTAATAAAAATATTCGTAAAATGCAACTGATTGATTATTTATCTACAGTAATTACATCGAATATGAGAGAAAATACTTTATTTGAAAATATTATTTATTTCGAGATCATGTAATGCATCTAATTGATTTAAATTTTTATGCTGTGAAGTTAATTCTGAATTCAATCAAATTAAAAGTTCTCCTTTATGATTCAAGCAATACTTAAACAAGTACTTTCTTACACTATTTTCACCTTTTTAAATCTCCGTATTCTGTTATGTTAACCTGTTATGTTTTAGAACAATGAAAAGGTCACAGAGCGTATTTGTTCAACGTTAACTGATTGGGTTAAAACGAACGAGTTCGTTGGTCCTGAACATGAGTATTTTACTTTGTAAAAAATATTTACCTTGTTTTTGCACTCTAGCTTGATAATAGAATATCAAAGAGAGCTGAGTTCTAGGAAACCTGTCCTAACTAATATGCGAGATCAGGTTCGTAGATAGTTGATCATGATTTTCAAACAATTAGAGCAAAATGGTTAATTTTATGAATTTCGATAAACATTAATATTTAAATTTAAGGATAATATTATGTGATTATGTCTAGTTTTAATTGAAATAATTGTTAACATTTTTAAATTCAAATAATTATTAATAATTATTTCTATAATATGTAAATTATAATGAATGTAATTTGTTTGCAAATTTTTTGGGTAAAGAAAATTTATGAATTAGATTACTCAAATTAATTACTTATAATTTACTATAATTTTATTAATCATATAAGCCAGACGCGAAAGAATGACAAATGCCGTTTCGTCATCACTATGACTCATCAGTGTCAGTTCCCTCCCACTGCTGGATCCAGAGGAGGACTAGCAGACGGCAATCAAGTGATTAGTCATAGTGATGACGAAACGGCATTCGTCATTCGCGTAGGGCTTATATGATTACTAAAAATTTACGCGGAATGGTATCATCATTTGATAAATATAATTTTATTATAACATAAATAGGTTAATTAACGACATGTTAATTTGATAAATATAATTATATCATTATAGCATATTAATTATCTAATAATTAATAATATTAAACAATTATTAATAATATGTAATAATTGATAATATAATAATTATTTAAATAGAATTTCCTTAAATTCTTCTTTTGTTTGTCCGGCAAGGTTTCGTCTTCGAAATTAGCTTATCTTACTAGAGAGCAACACTTGCCGTTAATTTTGCAAAGACCTTTCTCCTTAATAGAGACGTCGGTTTTTTGTTTGCGTGTATCGAATTGGAATTCGAAACAACTCTTACTGGATCATCAACTCATTGTCGATCACGAAATCCTTCTTTTTCGTCTTCGCTATCACTATGGTTTCTCTTCGTCCACCTTGGCTTGGTTATCTTCGTATCTCTCCGATCGATCATTTTCCGTCCATTCTAATTCAATGTGTTCTCCTTTATCTTCTCTGTCTTGTGGTGTACCTCAAGGTTCTGTACTTTGCCCTATTCTATTTACGCTTCTTCTTGGAGATTTATTTTGTATAACTAGTAAATTCTGCTTCAGGGTAATGCAGTACGCTGATGACATACTTATTTATTCTCATTCGTCTCCTCATTCCCTAAGCCAACTTTTCGTATTCGCATCTAATTGTCTTCGTGCTCTATCAGAACATCTAATTTCTTTGCGCATGTTCCTCAATTCTACCAAATCTAAAGTGTTATGGATTTTACCCGCCACTGTTTCTGTTTTTCCTTCTTCTCTGTATCTTCAGACCACAATTATTCCTGCTGTAGATAAACTAGTATTTCTAGGTATTCACTTCGACAATAACCTGCATCTCGATCCCTTCATTCGTGATAAAACTAGGTCTTCAAATATTCTTCTCCGTGATATTCGTCTCGTCAGAAATTCTCTAGATTTTAGTTCTTGTAAATCTCTTATCTCCTCCCTTCTTTTCCCACGTATTGATTACTGTCTTAGCCTTCTCGTATTCTCTTCAAAGTCATCCCTTAAACCTCTATTACGCCTCATTAACACTGCTGTGCGCATCCTTTTTCGACTTCGTAAATTCGATCATATATCTTCCTATTTATCAAAACTTGAATGGCTAAGTATTGAATATCGCGTTCGTTTTCGTCTGCTTTGCCTCACTTATCGCCTTCTCCATTGTAATTCTCCTTATCTTTATCTGCCAACTCTAAGTGAATCTCGCTATCTTTCTACTCACCTACGTTCCTGTGATTCTCTTCTGCTACACGTACCTCTTTACTCAACCAACTTCGGCCGTCGATCCCTACATATCGCTGCTCCTCTCCTTTCGAATTCCTTACCTGATCCTCTGCGATCATCATTCCCGCTCAAATTTTTTAAAAAGCAACTAAAATCAATGCTACTAAACGATTAACTTTTTTTAAATTCTGTTTCGCTTTTGTGGGCTTGTAAGCACACAGTCCATGTGCATTTACCACATTAAAAACTTTTAAACTGAATAGTGATATCCAATTTACCCCTGCCGTTGAATTCCTGAACATTTTGTAGTCAAAGAAAGCGAGCATGTATAATAAGATTTTCTCTTGACGGTTTTTATGGAAAGTTTTGCTCAAATAGGATATTTACCATGAGAATCCACTCTATTTGTAAATACTGTTTATGTATGTGCCAACAGCTGTTGCATGCTCGAACTTTCATTCATTTAAAACACTATCCTAATTGCGTTTTAACGACCTGTGAATTAGCATCATTAATTTGGTTGTTTGCCTATTACGTTGTAGTGTTTTAATAACATTTTGATGTGAATTCTCCCTCATCGCCCGTGGCGACAGAGGGTTATTATTTTAAATAAATTATCTCAGATATTTATTATTTATAATAATTAATAATATAATAATTAATACGTCATGGTAGTAATTATATGCGTCATGGTAGTAATTATATACGTCATGGTAATTATATACGTCATGGTAGTAATTATATACGTCATGGTAGTAATTATATACGTCATGGTAGTAATTATATACGTCATGGTAGTAATTATATACGTCATGGTAGTAATTATAGACGTCATGGTAGTAATTATATACATCATGGTATAATATTTATATACGTCATAGTAGTCGTGCAATGACGATTTTCCCAATGATTGATGAAGATTAAGTGGTTAAGATAAAATGTTATTACATGATAACATTTTATGTAATAATCATGGAATGATACCATTAAATAGTATTTTAAATATTTATAACTTTAAATATTGATAATTAATAAATTATTAATTTATTACTTTTAAGTATTTTATATTATTTATAGTATCTTATAGTATGTTATACATAATAATTAATTTCTAAAATTGATAACCATCAGTTGATAAATTTATATATAATTAAAATATATGTTATTTTAATATAATAATATAATAATGTAATATATTAATTTTATATATTTAAATATATTATAATATTATATAATAAATATATAATATTTAATACTGTATTTTTTAAATCTCATATTTATGCCAAAATGTACGTAAAAATAATTACGAATGTCGTATGTTTAAAGAACTTTCGAATTTAGTCATTAAGAATTCTGTTATATTAAGAGCTTTTTGAACGAGTCACTTCCGGTTGCTGTAACAAACGGTCCTTCATTTACAAAGCGGCAGAGCTCAGTTAATTATGACAACAAATTTGCAAATGATTTGAAAACAGGTTTGCTTTTACCATTTGACTTAGCTAGCTGACATTTAAAATAGCCATTAATATGTCTCTTATCGACCATGTTGCTTCCACTCAAGCAAAAGCTAATAAAAGCGAGCAATCCAATGTCGTTAAAGCACTTTTTGATTTTACTGATGTTGAAGACGGGGAACTCTCATTTCGTATGGGCGATCGAATTTCGATAATTGACGATAGGTACTCTGGATTTTGCCATTTTTAAATTTCAATGTATTTGTAATTAGTCAACCATATTGGTGGAAGGGCATTTGTGATGGACGCGTCGGACTATTTCCTTCAACGTTTGTTGGTCCAAAGGACTCGGCAGTCATTCTTGAACCAGGTATTTATTTTGTTATTAAGTAAGTTAGTTTTGCTTCTTTATCGAGTACGAAAGTGTTGTTCTTGTGATCACAAAAAAATGTTTGTATTGAAGCTAGTCTTTTAAAATAATTTTATTTTCCTAAATCGGTTTAGTTTCCATTTGTCTGAAAGTTTGCGTGAAATATTTTTTCATGTTTCAAATTTTAAAAGTCCCAAATAATAATCTTACATTCGTGTATGGATTTATGCCGTAACACCTTATTAAACAAATAAAACCAATGGGACTGCTCATTTTATTGAGCAAAAGACATTTAACATTTGGTCCCTATGATTTTGCTAATAACGCATAATATATAATATATATAGATCTTTAATATATACCGAAGGTTTTCTCCTCAATTGTTAATTTATGGATGTGTATAAATATACAATTTAATTTATATACTTAAATATTGTTTTTAATAATTTTATTATTTACAAATAGTAGATATATATTAATATTAGCAGTGTGCTAATTGTAATGACATTAATATATGACATTATAATTGATATATGACATATATGACATTATGTATAATGTCATATATAATGTATATATAATATCATATATAAAAGTGCCTGTGGATGATTATTGGAGTCACTGTACTGATGAGCTCCGTTAGATCGAAACGCGTCTATCTTTTGTTAAAGTTTGTCGTCACACATAGGATGACTGGGCGTACGTAGTGACTTTGAATATTGCGAGAATAATTCGGTTATGTTTCTTGGTCTGATAAAGATTTATAGAATGCTGCCTGGTGTTTATGCCTTCTCATAAGAAAAACATAGTGATTTGTTTATGAGTACACCATTGGGTGTCCCAGGTCAGATGTAAAAACAAATTATATATAATGTGTAACAAAAAATTCTATTATATATATTTGAATAGAGCATATTCTTCGACCTGCAAACTCTCGTCACTCCTAGACTGTCATGTGATATATATATAATTGTAGATGTTTTTGGCAACATCTACAATTATGAAACTTAAGCTTATTAGCTCCCGGAGCACAGTTTTACACATTTTGCGATTAAATTATAAACCTAACACTATTTAATATTTGGTATTGTATACCAAATATCTTGCGATGAATTTGATAATATATATGGGCCAAACGGAACAAGTTTTATCAAAACGTATTTATCAGCTCAAGTCTGTTAAAAAAGTAGAGATAGGTTAATGATTAACAATAAACCAGATATCGAACTAAGCCACTGCACTGACCGCATTATATATGACATTATATATAATGTCATTCCCTAATGTCATATCCTAATGTAATTATATATGAAATTATTAGCGCACTGCTGCTAACTTATAAATATAGTAAAGCAACGTGTACTGACTGCATTATGTATGACTATATAAGACATTTTAAATATATAATATATATCTCCTATTTGTAAATAATCAAATATTTATATAGGACAATATAGGACATTTTAATCTTATACATTAAAATGCAAAATTCATTAGTCTAGAATGTATCCCATGGCCCTTTCCGATTTTCTACACTGTAGAATAAATTATATTATCTATCAGAATCTATAATAAAGTACATGATGATCAAAGTGCCTATTATTAAGCAGTAAATATTGATTAAAAATCAATTGTAGCCAACTTTGGGTTCTGGACCGCAGGATTAAGTGATTTATTGCATCATTAAAATAATAAAATGATTTATCACGTAGATACTTGTTCTGCTCGGATTCTATGTAATAATTTCAGCTATTAATTATTTAAACAACAAAGATTTAGGATGTTTTATGAACACAACTGGTTTCGCCGAAAGCCTTCATATGCGATGATTTTGTAATAATTTAAAAATGTTTCATGTTCAAAATGGTAAAGTGAGTACATTTTTTACAAAATGTATGTGTATGCATTTTTATATATCCTTACATTAGATAAGTTATGAATATTTTCTCGTTAATTTTAATAAATTTTACTTTTATAATTTTATTTAAGATAAAGAAGTAAAAAGCAGCTTAGAAGTGCTGAAAATTGATGAGGTAAAAGTAATTATTTATTTATTATTTATTTATTTATTCATTATTTATTTTTAATGCAAAAAATAAATAATGTACTTTTCTAGATTTTTTTATTAAATTTGTAGCTAAGCTTAATTTAAAAATTAATAAAATGGAGATTGTAAAACAGTTTATAACAAAAGAAACATAGAGACATTATTGTTAATTCAAAACATACGACTTTTTTACGCTTAAAGATTAATCCTTTTTGAGATTGTTGATCTAGCATTCTGTTAGGTTGATCAGATGATTTTAATTTCAGAATGTGCTTGTTTAAACTTGAACAGTTTTAACCAAACATGGCAAATAGCTGATTACTTTACTTCAACTTAGATCCATTCAATTTCTGAAATTTACACGAAAGAAATTTTTGCATAAAAAATTTAGGGTCGTAAAATTTAGTAGAATTATGTAAAATTATGTAAAATTTAGTATTATGATTATTATAAATCATAATTTTATCCACATATAAATGTATGGATAAAATTGAATTATTATAATCCTTAAATATTTTAATAAATCAAAATTATTTAAAGGTAGGGACATATATATTAAGACAAATAAAAGGTGTTCCAATGAATGGTAATGGTATCAAGCAATTTTTATTCAATAAGCGAACAAATTTATACAGGTAGCCTCATTCTTAACAAAACCAATATTAATGATAAAGAAAGTATATATCTAGATATGAACATTAAATTAACATTAACTAAAACTACTATTAATTTATATCGTAGAGATGACATATTTAAATTTACAAGAACATATTTTTGCATGAGCATTCATGCATACCATATAATATAAAATATAATACATTAAATAATGAAATTTTAAGAATTGCAACAATATGTAATGATATTGGCTTTCTTCAAAATCATTTAAATAATTTAATAGATACATAATTTTAACTTGGTTACTATAAAAATACCATCAAACAGAAAATAGTAAAATATATAAATCAACACAATAATTTAAAATTTAAAATCATTAGCGGAAAATTTTTATGGATGGATAATAAATAATATACTTTGTATCAAATATATAAAACACTCAAATTTCATCGGATGAAATACGTCATTAGCATGTATTTGGCCTCACTGTTATGTTAGGTTATGAAATAGGAGCGGAAACCTGATAGCATAGCAGTTCCACCTGATGACCTCTAATGGTCATCGGGTGGAACTGTAGGGCTATCATGGTGTTGCGGTAATCCTTATTACTGCAACACCCTTATATCCAATCAACGTTTTAAAAATTAACAATTTTAGCATACGTGTTTCTCATAAAGTGATAGTAATCGATGTTGGCTTGTGTTGATCTATAACTGTCCCCGACAGCATGCTAGATATCCTACTACCATCAGCATTTAAAAGTCTGACCTTGCTAATCTAATGACTCGGATAATTGCTCAAAAATTGAATATATGTATATTTAATCGATTGAGCTAAGTTTCAGTAGAACTGCTAGATAAAATATATGTTGTCTTCATCATATACTCTTTGCCGTATATATTCGAAATTTAATTTATTGAAAACATTTTATTCGTTGCTTAACAATCACGACAAATGTATATTTTTTCAAGTTTGGTTACAGAGAAAGATGTTATTTATAATTTCTGATACAAGTAACCTACAGTGTATTAATACGAGAGCAAGCGTTCGAATAAGCTATGTTCGTATCGTCTACTTTGTATTGAACATTTGTATTAAATACGCTTTCTAATTAGAATATAAATTAAATATAAATATGATTTTAGATTATCGATCATCATGACAGCTAAAGGGTGAAAAATCATTAAGTTTTGCATCGATAAAGCCAGATCACTAACTTTTATGTTTTTTTACATTTACAAGATGTAGTAAAATTTTATTTTCTTTAAAGTTTTACTTTTGAGATTGCGTTCATTTCTATTTTAAGTTAAAGTGAACTTTGAATGTAAAATTTAAAACAACTGAATTAGGTTTTCGTTTTAAAATTTATTTATCTGCAATTGTGAAATATATATTACTCATATTTTTTATAAATTTCAAACTATTCAATGAATCACATACGTTAATTCACAATTTAGGTTTTCGATTTGGTTTACATTCATATGGATCAAAATTCAGTAAATTGATCCACTCAAACTATTCTTTAGGGTGATTCCACTCAAACTATTCTTTAGTCTTTTGGGTGATGCTGCTCTACGAGAATACCGAATGTCGGGTTCTTAGCGCAGCTGGAATGTCACAGCCATTTTAAATATCAGTGGGAGTCCATCAAGGAAGTGCTCTCTCACCGGCATTATTCAACACAGTTATGAACGCTATAACGCGTGATATCCAAAAGTCGATTCCATATACCATTCTTTACGCAGACAATGTCTGGCTGGCGGCGGACAACAAAAAGGACCTGGAGGAATCAACTACTGTATGGAATAACCGACTCGCACAATACAAAATACGACTTAATCTAGACAATACCGAATACCTCACAACAGACCCACATGAAAGTGGCACCATCAATATTAATGGCTTTGACCTAAGACGAACGGACCGGTTCAAGTACCTCGGAACCATACTCTCGGCAAGCGGCGACGTGACTTATGAAGTCAATGCACGAATAAGCTCAGCGTGGACAAAATGGCGAGCGACGACAGGTGTTTTATGTGACCGTCGCATCAAGGATCACCTGAAATCAAAGATCTACCGCTCAATCATTCGCCCTGTGGCTATGTAGGCACAGAGTGCTTGCCTATTACCAAGGCAGCGGAACGACGCTTTGCGGTCATGGAGACGAAAATGCTGCGGTGGTACGGCGTCGCCCCTATCGTAAATAAAATACAAGGAGCCAGACTCCGGTGGTATGGCCACGTGTTGCAAACGCCCGAGAGGTCGACCCAAGCACCGATGGTTAGATGGCCTTCACACAGATCTCAAGGCAGCTGGACTTCACCCAGACCAAGCCGAAAATAGAGTGAAATGGAGGGCTAAATCTCACATAGCCGACCCTGCCTCAAAGCGGGACAAAGGCTGAAGAATAAGAAGAAGATGACAGCTAGAGGGTGAAAAATCATTAAGTTTTGCATCGATAAAGCCATATCACTAACTTTTATGCCTTTTGAACATTTACAAGATGTAGTAAAATTTTATTTTCTTTAAAAAATTGATATAGCAAGTTAATTAGAAATTTAATGACAAGCCATTTTAGGCTTTGCTGGATAAATGCTTAAATATTTTGAAATCAGCGGACATTGAAGCTTTACCAGGATCTGATTCTTCGGAACTGTTGAAAATGGAAGGTATTATTAATTTCCTATAAATACGTTATTTATTGTTCGTTGATTATTTCAACAGAAGATTGTTTAAAAATGGGAAATTTGATTGAACACGAAATATCGTCACTAGATGGGTAATCGTCGGTTTTGTTGCTTTAACGAAATTTTTAAACAAAATATCTCCTTGATGTTAAATTAAAAAGGTTACTGCAATCGTTGAAATACAGTCTACAACTAATAATATTTAATGACATTTTTATGTAATTTAATAATAGAATATTATATATTAATTCCAATATTGTATAAATATTTCAAATATTTTCCATTTCCATTCTTATAAAAATTTGAATTTAAATGGCGTTCCTTGTAATGCAATTGCAAAACTCTTAATTTTGATAAAATAAATGAACAGATATGTACCCATAATCTAGAATTAATCGAAAACAACGAATTAAGGAAAATGCTGTCAAAACTGAATAAATATAGATTAAATAACAATAAAAATAAAATTCTCTATGTTAAACAAGAAACGAGAATCTTGGCGCTTATTAAGAGATAATAAGTTAAAAGATCTTTATGTAAATATAAGAAGTTTTTCTAAAAATACTTTTTTTATAAATTTTATAAATTTATATTTCGCATTTATTTCATAATTAATTATTTAAAATTAATTAACTGTTAAAATTTATAATTTCTACAATAATCTAATTTTGGTTTTGTTTATAAAATAAATTTACATATATACCCATATATGCCCATATACCCATAATCTAGAATTAATTAAGATGATGAGTTTAGGAAATCAAACTTCATTGATAAATGTATAGATGATGTAAATATCATCTATATGGTTGACTTTAGATAAAATTGAAGAGAAAATGACAAACAATTATAAAAAGAAAAGATCAAATTAATAAAGATATGTATAAAGAACTTACTAAATTAAAGGATAACTATATAATAACAACTATTGATAAAGCTAGTAATAACTTTGTCTTCATATGGAAAAAGCTTTATTAAGATATACTGATGAAAGAGGTTAATTATAATGATTAAATATAAACACAACATGTGAATGTAGTGATTTAAGTTTAGAAACAATTATTACAAGTCACTGTTCTATAATGGATAAAAAGGGTATAAAGGTTGAATTAGATAATAAAACTATACCTATATTATATTGGAATCCAAAATTACATAAAAATCCAATAAAACCTAGGTTCATATGTAGTGCGTTTAAATGTAAATTAAAACCACTTTCTGTCTATATGAATAAAATACTTAAAGTAATTAAAGCACATTTTAAAAAATATTGCAAAATAATCGAAATTAATACTGGTATAAAACACTATTTTAGTATTAATTCTACAAAAGAATATTTAGAACAGACAAAAGGAATAAATTTCAAAATATAAATACATACGATTTTAGTACGCTTTATACAAATCTAGATTTAGTAGACATTAAAGAAGCGTTAGTAAAATTAATTAATCTTATATTCGGAAAAAGATATACATATATATGTTATAATAATTATAACGCCTATCTAACAAAAATTAAACCATCAAGTAAATATAAATATATGGATAAAATTGAATTAATAGAATCCTTAAATATTTTGATAAATCAAAATTATTTAAAAGTAGAGACATCTATATTTAGACAAGTAAAAGGTGTTCCGATGGGTGGTAATAGTTGCCCAATTATAGCTGACTTCTAGATAGTTATTTCAGAGGAAATACCTCATTAGCATGTATTTGGCCTTGCTGCTATGTTGGGTAGAGGAGTTAGGGGCCGAAACCCGATAGCATAGCAGTTCCTCCTGATGACCTCTAATTATTATTCTGATACAACGTCTGTTTTTTATTAGTCAATTCATAAAAATGACGTTTATAGGCGTTAGTAAAATTAATTAATCTTATATTCGGAAAAATATATACATATATGTTATAATAATTATAACGCCTATCTAACAAAAATGAAACCATCAAGTAAATATAAATATATGGATAAAATTGAATTATTAGAATCCTTAATTAATCGTTAATAATCTTAATTAATAATCCTTTATTAATCCTTATAAAGGTATAGACATCTATATTTAGAGAAATAAAATGTGTTCCGATGGGTGGTAATAGTTGCCCAATTATAGCTGACTTATTTTTAAGCTTTATAGAATATGAATTTGTTTATAACTGTGTTCATAATTTGTTCATAACTGAAACATTTTTGCATGAGCATTCATGCATACCATATAATATAAAATATAATACATTAAATAATGAAATTTTAAAAATTGCAACAATATGTAATGATATTGGCCTTCTTCAAAATCATTTAAATAATTTAATAGATACATATTTTAAACTAGGTTACTATAAAAATAAAACCAAAGAGAAACTCATAAAAATAATAATAACGTCTGTTATTTATTAAACGTCTATCCGTAAAAATTACGTTTATTTTAAAGTTTAATTTTTTATTAAATAAAATCCAACAAAATGTGTATTTAACTCTAACAATTTTTATTCAATAAGCGAACAAATGTATTCATGTAGCCTCATTCTTAATAAAACAAATATTAATGATAAAAAGGTGTATATCTAGATATGAACATTAAATTAACATTAACTAAAACTACTTTTAATTTATATCGTAAACATGACATATTTAAATTTACAAGAAACGTATTTTTGCATGAGCATTCATGCATACCATATAATATAAAATATAATACATTAAATAATGAAATTTTAAGAATTGCAACAATATGTAATGATATTGGCTTTCTTCAAAATCATTTAAATAATTTAATAGATACATATTTTAAACTAGGTTACTATAAAAATAAAACCAAAGAGAAACTCATAAAAATAATAATAACGTCTGTTATTTATTAAACGTCTATCCGTAAAAATTACGTTTGTTTTAAAGTTTAATTTTTTATTAAATAAAATCCAACAAAATGTGTATTTAACTCTAACAATTTTTATTCAATAAGCGAACAAACGTATTCATGTAGCCTCATTCTTAATAAAACAAATATTAATGATAAAAAGGTGTATATCTAGATATGAACATTAAATTAACATTAACTAAAACTACTTTTAATTTATATCGTAAACATGACATATTTAAATTTACAAGAAACGTATTTTTGCATGAGCATTCATGCATACCATATAATATAAAATATAATACATTAAATAATGAAATTTTAAGAATTGCAACAATATGTAATGATATTGGCTTCTTCAAAATCATTTAAATAATTTAATAGATACATATTTTAAACTAGGTTACTATAAAAATAACATCATGCAGAAAATTGTAAAATATATAAATCAACACAATAATATGAAGTATAAATTTAAACTCTTAAGTGGCAAATTTTTATGGATGGATAATAAATAATATACTGTGTATTATAATAAGATACACTAAATAATCAAATTTCATCAGAGGAAATACGTCGTTAGCATTTATTTGGCCTCTCTGTTATGTTGGGTCTATAAATAGTAGCAGAAACCTGATAGCATAACTGTTCCTATTGATGACCTCTAATCCTTATTCTTATACAACGTCTGCTATTTATATTAATAACTGCTTACTGCAACACCCTTATATCCAATCAACATTTTAAAAATTAACAATTTTAGCATACGTGTTTCTCCTAAAGTGATAGTAATCGATGTTGGCTTGTGTTGATCTATAACTGTCCCCGACAGCATGCTAGATATCCTACTACCATCAGCATTTGAAAGTCTGACCTTGATAATCTAATGACTCGGATAATTGCTCAAAAATTGAATATATGTATATTTAATCGATTGAGCTAAGTTTCAGTAGCACTGCTAGATAAAATATATGTCGTCTTCATCATATACTCTTTGCCGTATATATTCGAAATTTAATTTATTGAAAACATTTTATTCGTTGCTTAACAATCACGACAAATGTATATTTTTTCAAGTTTGGTTACAGAGAAAGATGTTATTTATAATTTCTGATACAAGTAACCTACAGTGTATTAATACGAGAGCAAGCGTTCGAATAAGCTATGTTCGTATCGTCTACTTTGTATTGAACATTTGTATTAAATACGCTTTCTAATTAGAATATAAATTAAATATAAATATGATTTTAGATTATCGATCATCATGACAGCTAAAGGGTGAAAAATCATTAAGTTTTGCATCGATAAAGCCAGATCACTAACTTTTATGTTTTTTTACATTTACAAGATGTAGTAAAATTTTATTTTCTTTAAAGTTTTACTTTTGAGATTGCGTTCATTTCTATTTTAAGTTAAAGTGAACTTTGAATGTAAAATTTAAAACAACTGAATTAGGTTTTCGTTTTAAAATTTATTTATCTGCAATTGTGAAATATATATTACTCATATTTTTTATAAATTTTAAACTATCCAATGAATCACATACGTTAATTCACAATTTAGGTTTTCGATTTGGTTTACATTCATATGGATCAAAATTCAGTAAATTGATCCACTCAAACTATTCTTTTAAATAAGATAGTATAATAACTGTTTTAATGTAATAAACGCTTTAAATAATCGCTTTTTAATAATCGTTTTAAATAATTTTTTACTTCATTTTTTTTACTTTAACAAAGAATATTAAATAATTATTAAATTACAAATAATTTTTAAATTGTTTTGTCTATCACTAACTTGTTAGCATTATTACTTTGTTTCGACAAAGTTAATGAATATTTCAAGTTTCTTTTTAAACTTATTAACCTTCTACTTATAATTATTTGAATATTCTTTAGGCAAAACTATATTTAGATGGATGTTTATTAAAACATATGAGCTGTATTAATAATAAGTTTTTTATTGCTGTAGCTTATCTGTATTTATTTGTTAGGCTTTTTGACCTGAATGTGGCACCAGTAGCTGCCAAAATATTGTAACTCAATTTTTGTGTACAAAACTAGGAATCCTCGTTGTTTACTTCAAAAATTTTCGGTTTCTTTAAACTGTATCTTAAGATAAAAATATTCTTTTATATCAAAATATCAAAATATTCTTTTAAATAAGATAGTATAATAACTATTTTTAATAGCTGTTTTAATGTAATGAACGCTTTAAATAATCGCTTTTTAATAATCGTTTTAATAATCGTTTTTTATCACAATAATCGTTTATTCTATTAATTCTACATAATTATTTTATTTTATTTTATGTTATTAAAACATTTAAACACTTTTTGTAATATTTTACTTTTAGATTTGTTGACAAATGCCAAATTGCTCACGAACAACTTCTTCAGGCCATTCGGAATTACGATCATGAATGTCAACTAGAGGCTAACCGAATGTTGTCGTTTCAAGTAAGTTCCTTATTATGACTACGTTTCTTCTTGTTTCTTTTATATTTTACAGGAATCGAGGAGTGGATAAAGGTTATTTTAAAAAACAAACTTCAATTGATTAATTTAATGCTATAAAATATCGAATATCACTTTTATTACTGAATAGTTTTATGCTATTGTTGCTTATTGTCCTTTACATTATTTTAAATAAAAAGACTAACATCTTTCGTTGTATAAAATTAACCATTTCAATTTGCTAATTGTTCTACAATTAGATTTAATCTAAAAATTGATCTACAAGTTGATCTCCTTTTTTAATTTTAACAACAATTTACATTGAAACGGATAAAAAGATAGAATTAAGCTGTCGTATTTCTATAAGTACTTATCATATTAATCCAGGATATGGAAGAATCTAGGAAAAATTGATTTACGGAAAAATTATCAGTGAAATTTTAACGTGAAAAGTATTAAATGTTTATTAAACTTAACGTTCAAATCTTTGTCTGTGTGCTAGAGCAGAAAGTTATCAAATTAGCTGAGTCTACGTATTTAATATAAATATATTATTAAATATATTTAATATATAAAATATGTAAAATATATTATTAAATTATAATTAATTTTTATATCAGTTAAAAAAATTAAAACTAATAAATAGTTTTATATCAGTTGATTAATTGAATTATTAGAAACTAAGCAGTAATTAATCAAATCAGCTAACTGAGTCTACGTATTTAATATAATTATAAAATAAACAAAACATAATAATGCTAAATCAAAATTTAACAATTAAATAATAAATTAATAATTGTTTTTAGATTTTCTATAATTTAAATCAAGTTAAAAAAATAAAAATAAAATTTAAAATAAACGTCATTTTTATGAATTGACTAATAAATAACAGACGTTGTATCAGAATAAGAATTAGAGGTCATCAGGAGGAACTGCTATGCTATCAGGTTTCGGCCCCTAACTCCTCTACCCAACATAGCAGCGGGGCCAAATACATGCTAATGATGTATTTCCTCTGAAATAACTATCTAGTATCTTATTCTAATGCAAAGTATATTATTTATTATCCATCCATACAAATTTTTCGAATTATAGTATAAATTTATTCTTTATATATTTGTGTTGATTTATATATTTTACTAAAAATCAAATCAGCTAACTGAGTCTTCGTATTTAATATAATTATAAAATAAACAAAACATAATAATGCTAAATCAAAATTTAATAATTAAATAATAAAATAAATAATTGTTTTAAGATTTTCTATAATTTATATCAAGTTAAAATAAAAAATTGAAATTTAAAATAAACGTCATTTTTATGAATTGACTAATAAATAACAGACGTTGTATCAGAATAAGGATTAGAGGTCATCAGGAGGAACTGCTATGCTAACACGTTCCGGCCCCTAACTCCTCTGCCCAAAAAGGTAGAGGAGTTAGAGGCCGAAGCATGATAGGGGTTTCAATATCTTTAATGGGGTTCTGAAGAACCCCTTAAAGCCAGAGCATTGTATCGTAATACTTACGAGACATTGGAACAAATCTATTATTATTACAATCCAGAGTTTAACCCACAGGGTTTTTTACTCGATCACAACAAATCATTAATAAAGTCAACAAAATAAAATAAAATTAAAAGCAAAGCGATACTCGATTACACGGGATGCTACAATAATTAAGAATAACCCTTTGAAAACTAACCACGGGCAGGGCCACCCTATCGTAAGGAAGACCATTCCAAGCTCGTAATGCTCTGTGGGATAATCGAGAGGATGTGTTACTTGGCCCATGCCCACAATTCATCAGATGAAACGAGTTTCCCCTGTGGCACCGTCTTCTATTTGTTATCACATATTGCTGTGGATATCCGTTAATTCCCTTCACCATAAAGTACATAACTAACATATCTAGGTACATTAACCTGCAACATACACAATTAACATTCAACGCGAGTAAGCATTGTGAGTAGATCAGATTTGAAATTTCATTGCATAATTTGCTACCACGTCGTAGAATACATTCTAAACTGTTAACCTCACCCTTGGAAATTGGAAAATTCGCTTAAATACTGTATTCTAAATTATGACGTACTAGATATTTATATAAGACGTCAAAGCATGAAGGTGATAGGTGCAAAAGAACATTCTTAATAATGTACAGTTTCCTCCTAGCTTCAGCACATCTCCGATCAGTGTCAACTCCAGTTCTCGAGGTCCAATCCCTAATTATTCCCAAATCCCGAACACTCGCAACTGTTTCGATCTCTTGTAACCCTAGCATATATAGATCTCTTGTAACCCTAGCATATATAAATATATAAATGAAAACCTTCCAAAGCGCATTTGAGCACATTTTGATACATAAATCAATAAACCGGTCCGACCACTCCATTCATAAATTAACTTCCATCTGAAATTTCACAAAGTCAGCTAACGAATCAATTTTGGCCCATATTTTCAAATCATCAGCGTACGGACATCCACAATTAATTTTATGTAACAAGGAGTCAACGAAAATTTTTAATAAGAGAGGTCCCAACACTATAACTTGAGGAACACCGGTATTCAAATCTCTAGTGTCAGATAGGCTTTCATCAGATGAAACGAGTGTTTCCTGTGGCACCGTCTTCTATTTGTTATCTATTTGTTGTAGATACCCGTTAATTCCCTTCACCATAAAGTACATGGCTAACATATCTAGGTACATTAATCTGCAACATACACTATTAACATTCACCGCGAGTAAGCCGCGAGTAGATCAGATTTGAAGTAAGATTTGCATAATTTGTTACCACGTCATGAAAAATTATGTTTCTTGTAAATTTAAATATGTCATCTTTACGATATAAATTAATTGTAGTTTTAGTTAATGTTAATTTAATGTTCATATCATTCCAAAGTCAAAAAATATTCGGTTCTTCAGAACAAAATACTTACGAGACATTAGAACAAGTCTACAACTGATTACAGTTGTAGATTAATTACTTGGTGATGGACTGTCTTGGTTAAATAATAAAGTACTTACAGGAGATAAAATATCTGTACAAAAAGTTTTGATTCTAGAAATGCAAACTGACTGATTACAAATCTTTTAAACATTTGCTTTTAGATTTAAGTGAAATATTCAAATTTCTACTAAAAAATATGTAGAAATATTATAATATTCACATAGAAATTTGAATGCTTAAATGTAGATATCGGTTACTATAACAACTTTTCTTTGTTGCTATAATCCATTAAATTTACAGAAAAGAAAGGTTCCCGGACAATCAAATCAGCTAACTTAGTCTACGTATTTAATATAATTATAAAATAAACAAAACATAATAATGCTAAATCAAAATTTAATAATTAAATAATAAAATTAATAATTGTTTTAAGATTTTTATAATTTAAATCAACTTAAAATAAAAAAATTAAATTTAAAAAGCCATTTTTATGAATTGATTAATAACTAACAGACGTTGTATCAGAATAATAATTAGAGGTCATCAGGAGGAACTGCTATGCTATCAGGTTTCGGCCCCTAACTCCTCTACCCAACATAGCAGCGGGGCCAAATACATGCTAATGATGTATTTCCTCTGAAATAACTATCTAGTATCTTATTCTAATGCAAAGTATATTATTTATTATCCATCCATAAAAATTTGCCACTTAAGAGTTTAAATTTATTCTTTATATTATTGTGTTGATTTATATATTTTACTATTTTCTGCTTGATGTTATTTTTATAGTAACCTAGTTTAAAATATGTATCTATTAAATTATTTAAATGATTTTGAAGAAAGCCAATATCATTACATATTGTTACAATTCTTAAAATTTCATTATTTAATGTATTATATTTTATATTATATGGTATGCATGAATGCTCATGAAAAATATGTTTCTTGTAAATTTAAATATGTCATCTTTACGATATAAATTAATTGTAGTTTTAGTTAATGTTAATTTAATGTTCATATCTAGATATACACCTTCTTTAATATTAATATTGGTTGTGTTAAGAATGAGCTACCTGGAAAAATTTGTTCACTAATTGAATAAAAATTATTAGAATTAAATACACATATATCATCAATGTATCGAAACATATATTTCATATATTTATATTGTTTAGATTTAGTTTTTACAGTTATGAACAAATTCATATTCTATAAAGCTTAAAAACAAGTCAGCTATAATTGGGCTACTATTACCACCCATTGGAACACCTTTTACTTGTCTAAATATAGATGTCCCTACTTTTAAATAATTTTGATTTATCAAAATATTTAAGGATTCTATTAATTCAATTTTATCCATATATTTGTATCTACTTGATGGTTTAATTTTTGTTAGATAGACGTTATAATTATTATAACATATATATGTATATCTTTTTCCGAATATAAGGTTAATTAATTTTACTAACGCTTTTTTAATATCTACTAAATCTAGATTTGTATAAAGCGTACTAAAATCGTACGTATTTATATTTTGAAAATTTATTCCTTTTGTGTGTTTTAAAATTTTCTTGTTAAAATTTTCAATATTTAATTAAATATTAAATATGTTCAAATGAAGATATTCAGCTTTCAACTCGAAGTTACACACTTTTTGAACACGACCAGTAACGTTTAGTATCTAGGCTATCTTTTTGATTATAAAGAGATATAACCATCGATTACTAAAGCCATTTTTCTCTTATTAGTATTCTGAATTGTTTTTGATTGATTTTATAGAAATCGATATCAATTACTATAGCTATTTTTATCTTGTGCTAGTAATCCATCGAATTTCTGCCATCTAATGGTAAAATTTTTTATTTTACGAAATGGTAATTCTGTGAGATGGTAGTAATAAATTGAACAAAATAATCATATAAATTGTTTTGAATTGTTTAACCAAGTGAGATCGGTACACTAATGAAACACTAGCGCTACATGTCTTAGAGACATCCAGAGAATGTTACTCTAATGCCTTTTTCGTCTTTCGTATAACAAGTCACTGTATTTGTATAAATGTTTAAATCTTTTTTTTAAATGTAGCGGAAGACATGCCCTCTTGTAACATCTATAGCTCGTGATGAAATAACTTGTTTTTTATTCACTTTGTTGCAACAACAATAATTTATTGACAAGAAAACTAATATATAACAATACATAAGATTTTTCTTGTTAACAACGGGTCCGGGTGTCGTGTCGTGGAGACAGTGTACGAACCAAACTACTCCAGACATCGCGATCGTAAGCGACAGACTGAGTTCTTTTTCAGATAGCCTAAAACGGTCTACAGCCAGTTTCGAGATTTGATCTGTCCACCAGTACCGATGTCTACCTCGAGTTCTCTTTCCAGAAAGTTCGGCCTGTAAAACCCTTCGAGGAAGGCGATCCTAGACATCTTTAGAACGTTTCCATGTCACCTCTCCTGACTTTATTCGATGTGGAGAAGTAGCAACTTTACACTCAGTCCATCCCGGATGACCGAATTCCTAACCTAATCTCTAAGGCTAAGGCCAGTCATATCGCGAAGAAACCTCATTTCAGTCGCCTGTATCAGAGATCTTATCCTTCGTTCATAACCCAAAGCTGATGACCATGGGTTAAGATAGGAACGAAGATTGCGTGGTGAACCGAAAGCTTCGCCCAAAGACTCAACTTCCGCTTCATCACGACAAACCTGTACAAAGAAGCCATTGCTGCGTTAGCTGCACTGATCTGCTTCTCAATCTCTTTGATATTACTGCCGTTTCTCGAGAACAATACCCAAAGATACTTGAAGTACTCCACATCAGGAAAAGCCTTTTCCCTAATCCGGATTGACATTGACACCTTAATCCGAGACGAACACATGGATACAGTCTTGGAGGTACTAACCAACATCCCTGCCGCTTGGCATTCCATCGTGAATCGATTTAGTAGGCATTGTAAGTCCGCAGGACAAGAATCCAACAAAACAAGGTCATCTGCGAAAAGCAGAGATTGTAGCTTGATGGAACCGAACTGAAGGTCGATATCCTTCAGAGTGGCTTGTCTCGAAAATTTGTCCATGTAAACAATGAACAAAAGTGAAGACAAAGGACAACCCTGACGAAGCCCAACGTCTACTGAAAATGATTAAGACTTCATACTTAGAACACGATCACAACAAATACTTTGTTCATACAGAAAAGCCACAGCTACCCGAAGATAGTGTGATACTTCATACTCCCTTAGTACCTCCCACAACCTCTATTTTCGGAACTCGGTCAAACGACTTCTCCAAATCTACAAACCACATGTAAATTCGTTGCGCGAACTCCCAAGATCGTTCGAAAATATGTGAGAGAGTAAAGAGCTGATCCTGAATCCACGACCCGGACGAAAGCTGCATTGTTCCTCTTGCAACTGTCTCTTAACTATAGGGTGTATCCTTAACTCAAGAATCCCAGTAAATAGCTTACCAGTTTGGCTAAGAAGAGTGACACCTTGATGATTGTAACCCACTCTTCGCAATGTTTCTTGTTAATTTCACATCAAATAAATAAAAATAAAAATTTTAATGGCAAAATTTTCAATTTAAATAAAAAAATTAAATTACATTTAAAAATAATGTTATATTATAAATTTATATAAAATATAATATTTATAATTGTAAGAATCTAGTTATCTTGCATAAATCTTGGAATAAAATATATATTCCAGACTAAGTAGTTATAGTACGCATTCATAGCACAATCCTTGTGTCACCCTATCAAGCCATACAAGTATGTAACACTTTAGATGGCATTTACTATAATTAGTCAATATGTAAATTCTCTTTAAATGTTTATTTTTCTCGATAGTAACATGCTCAAATATAAGTATCATTCATTTCATCGCAAATATTCATTTGCGGGCCCTAGCAAGTCTAATTTTATCTGACATATTAATTTTCTGTTAATGCTTCATTATTTAATAGGCAAACCATAAACAGATTTATCTCAAAATCAACGATCTCAAAGCAAAATATTATGAATAGTGAAATATTGATTATGATTAATTAATATAATAATCAGTCTGGGTGGGTCTCATCAGCTGCTGACCCATACCTACATCTCAATATTGATAGATACAATAAGCAATTAGAACTAGAAAATTAGAAAGATTTTTATGAAATTTTAATTAAAAATTATGAACAATTTTAATTCTTGTGAAATTAATTTAAATTTTCTAAGTCTAATTTTATCTGTAAATGCTTCATTATTTAAGAGGCAAACCATAAATAGATTTATCTCAAAATCAACGATCTCAAACAAAATATTATGAAATATTGATTATGATTAATTAATATAATAATCAGTCTGGGTGGGTCTCATCTGCTGCTGACCCATACCTACATCTCAATATTGATTGAAATGTATATAATCATTATATAATCACATTATATAATTATAATATTATAACATTATATTATGAAAGATTATTAAACATTATTGCATCATAATTAGATAATTGGAATAGAGCTGGTGAGCGTTCAAGTTTCTATTTTTTAATTTCTTGAAATTTTTCTGATAACATACGGTTAGCATTAAACTTATGGTCTTATTGTACTTGATTGCATCCGCGAGCTGAAATTTTTTCCGATTGTGGCACGATATTATCCTCACAGCTATTGATCTTATTTTTGATACATCAGGACGCTAATAATCAGTCTGGGTGACTCTCATAAGCTGCTGATCCATACCTACATTTCACGTTTCGACCCTTATTATCTACTTACTCCGTACACGGATACTAATCGGATTTGAACTTATGACGTCTGTATTTCGATTCAACGCTAGTTGTTACAATTATTATCAATTACAATAATCCAATACATTTTCCTTAAGTCACAATCGCTAATTTGCATCGGATTTCTGATGAACCGTAATTATTTTTGGACCCGTGGTCCGGTTTAAAGTTCACGTAAAACCCAGTATAATCACTTAACCCGGTTTGGGCACCACAGAGCTCAACAATATGTATTAATTATGTCATGCTTACATGGAAAATCATAATTAAAATATCATTTAAAGCTCTGTCAAGTTAAAGATAGCCCTGGTCAAGTTATTTAAATAATCAAAAATGTTAAAATTTTTACAAACAATTCAAGAGGTAAAATATAATTTTAAATTGTCGTTGGATTTGCTACCTCTGATCTTTTGTTCACCAAAATTGAAGAAATTTTAAAATCAAATACCTGAGTTAATCTTATACTGTATCAACAAGAGCTCTGCCATTTTCTGTTTTATTTTATAACTGTAACTCATTTGATTACAATCTGTATACGCTCGGTGTATTTTAATATTTAACTCAACATTATACTATTTTATTTCATCATAAGTAGAAATGAGTACGATGGTTATTAAGTAAATTTATTTTATATCAACCTAATTCTTCCAGATGAAATTTGACTGGTATAATAATTTTTACTCTGCAGTAACAAGGATCTACGATGAGAAGATTCAATACTATTTACATTACCCCGAAAGGCGTTTTGAGCTTGGAGACTGGTCAATGAAAATTGAGCGTTATTCAATGGCCCAGTCAAAGGATTATGAAGACTTGATCAAAAAAATTAAGTGGGGATTTTATAACGGATTTTTCTTGTCGTTATTGCCCGCCGCAGTAGTATATCGAAAATCATTAAGGATCGATTATGTTTCGCTCTATACCGCTAGAATAAGATCTGTGAGAGTCATTGGCAAATTTACATTTGCTGGTGTCATATACTGCGGTTCAGTGTTTGCATTAGCTTCAATCAGAAATCCACCTGCCGACGATACGCTAAATCATTTCGGTGCTGGTGTCATAACTGCATCTTGCTTTTTGCCAACTACAAATAATCCACACTTTAGTGTTTTAGGTAAATTTATCCTGCTGCTTGGAGCCGGAACGATAGGACTTGTATACAAATGTACCAAAACATATCCTATAAAGATTGACAAGCCAATTATTAAAACATATATGAACGCAACCCATTGGAAGGGCGGGATATTGGGAACCGGAGATATGGACGCAAGAAGACAAAAGGACAAACAAAGGGAAATTCAAGCTGATCTTAATCAGCAAATACAAAACGAATATTTTATCGAAAGGTACATACCAGTCGTTGACCAGATTCGAGGATCAAGTGACGATGGAAAAACAATTTAGTTACATTCATTCCTTAACAAGTAGTTGTAAGAGATTGTTATATTTAATATAGTTTCCTTGGTGTTTAGTACTCTTAAATGCATATCTAATACAATATTAAAATGATAGCACTTTGCATTTGTAATTTTGTATTGTATACCCGAACCTGTTTCTATTTTTGCTGTTTTGATTTTACTGTTATCTACGTGATATGTTTTAGATTTCAATTTTCAACTCTTGTAGAAAGCTGTAATTTACTTCTAATACCTTATACCCATCCTTTCTAAAGTATGTGATGCCCCACACTGGTGTATTACAAGATTAAAAAATATTTAAATTTTCTAAGGTTTTTGTCAGAGTTAGTTTGGATTAAATTATTTTGCATTTGCATTGTTACTACTAAAGATGCAACGATTCTTTCTTCTCAGATAAGGTTCACAATGTTTTCACTGGACTTTTATGTTGTTTCTAATTTTATGGGTCATTTTCAAATGACTCAATAACATACACGTTCTAATATTGTCCTTTAGAATCATTTGGCTCTTTTACGTGAAATTTATGAACAGAATAAGAAAATTAATGATGTAATTACAACAATTTTTTTAAGTTTAGCTACGGACATATTTAACAAAATCTACAAGCTCAAAAGAAATGAGCGAAAAAATGAGAAACCGAACGAAATACCAAGAATGATTCATCGAATTTGGTTGCAAAATTCAAGATTTTGATCTAGTGACTGTTCTCTTTCTTTGATTTGCAGCAAATCCTTGTCAAATGAATGTCTTGGCCCAATCAAACTGAAAATACATTTAGTTCTAAAACATCAATCACTGAAGATTACACCGTGAGCATTTTTTGATAATCTCGAAGTTCAACGAAAGTTAGAAAAACTAACGAAAGTTAGAAAACAAGGACTAATTATCAGCTACTAATTGTACATTTAATCGCAAGGGATAAGGAAGCTCACAAAACAATTGATATATCATTGCTCCAGCAATAGCGATAGTTTTTAAAACCATACACGGAACCGAAGTTGCAGCTTTTGTTAAAACAGTTTTTTGTCTAATAATAGCGCCGAGAATTGAGGAGATGTCATCATACCTGCATGATCAAATTTGCGAGAACTTTAAATCCACCGATACACTGTAATCCCTGCAAATTGATAAATCGACAGACAAGGGGAAAGTCTAAAGTTCTTGATTTTGTTCGTTATGTCAAAGATGAGAGATTTGCCAACGATTTACTATTTCATTAAGATTTGAAAGGTTTGATGAGACTGCAAAATTTGATTGAATTAGTTTATGAATTCGAATTAAATTGGAATAACTGTGAGCATCTGCACCGACGAATGTCGATGAAATTGAAAAAGAACGATTTGTAACGCTTACACGATCGAAAAATTCATGCATCATTGCCGTCACTTCATTAATAGGCGCTCGTGTTCAACTTATTGTCTCAAGACCTGCAAATTATTTTGAATAAAGTCATTTAATTGATGAATAAATCAAATCACGACCCCGACAAGCAACACTTTTTCAACAAATGAGTGATGCGATTTATTCTGACTTCAAATATTTCCTGTTTCGCAATGAAGTTTGATGGTTATCGGAGGGAAAAATTTAAAAGCGACTTTAAAATTAAAGTGATTTCTTAATTATCAGCTACTAATTGTACATTTAATCGCAAGGAATAAGGAAGCTCACAATTCATTTTAAATTACATTCATGAACAAATGTTAAAAAAACGATTTATTTTAACGTGGCAAATGCGTGCCAGCGCACGCTTACATGACCACAACAAAACAAACTGTGAATCAGGTGTCGAGAAGGTGTGAACGGAGGAGGTGTTTGAATGTGATAAAGGAGGGAGCGCGGCGGACGTCGAGAGGGAGTTGATTCCAGGCGAGTGAGGCGGCGACGAGGAAGGATCGGAGACCGTAGTTGTTGGAGTAATTAGGAACGTGGAGTAAGAGGGTATGACATGAACGAAGCAATAGCGAGGTGGGGCGAGTATCGTCTAAGAAAGGAAGGTTGATGAACGATGGGGAGCCGACAGCGATGAGACGAAAAGTAACGAGAAGAAGGCGGAGTTTGATGCGGATGTGGATGGTGGGCCAGGAGAGTTGGGCAAAATATGTGGATGTGTGGTCTAAGCGACGGAGACGAAAGAGCACTCGAACGGCGGTGTTGATTATTCGTTGTAGGGGTAGGATGATGGATTTTGGAGAATTGGCGAAAAGGCTAAAGCAGTAATCGATTTTAGGGAAAAGAAGCGATGAAAGAAGAGACATACAAGAACGGAAGTCGATAAGGGGACGGATACGGCGGATGTCACGAAGAATTAAGTTAGACGAGCGGACCTTGTCACGGACGAAGGGTTTAAGGGAAAGGTGATCATCGAAATGGAAGCCTAAGAAAGTGAGATTGTAGACTATAGGGATGATCGATGAGGCAAAAGATACAATGGGAGGAGATATGTTTGGTTTACGGGGAAGGATCCACATTATTTTGGACTTTTCGGTTTAGAACGAGATGGAGATTGGAGAGACGTTTGTAGATAGAAGAAAGACAGTTGGAGGCAGAAATGCCGATATCGTGTATGCGATGTGCGGGTGCATGAGCATAGATTAGAATGTCATCGGCGTATTGCATGACGTTAAAGGAGTAAGGTTTGATAAATGGAGAGAGATTGCCAAGCAAAAGAGAGAAAAGCAGGGGACCTAGGACTGAACCTTGTGGAACCCCGCAAAAAATAGGGATGGGAGGGGAGGATGATGAATTAGAACAGACGCGAAAGGAACGGTCGGATAGATATGAGGCGAACCATGCTACGGAGGAGGAAGAAAAGCCGTAATCATAACGAAGGCGAGAAAGGAGGACGGAGTGGTCGACAATGTCGAATGCGGAGGAGAGGTCGAGGGAGACCTCTCCTCATTAGCATTGATCACCCATCATTAGCATTATTGTTGCACGGCGTAGAGGAACGAGCCAGGTTTGAGTTAAAAGTATGCCAGAGAGTCTTAGAGTTGAATGAAGTGATGATTTTATGCTGCCAGAAGGAGTTGCATTTGGTACGTAATAGGTTGAGATGAGACCGGCGAAGAGCAAGATAGGAATCACGGAAAGACGGAGTGATCGAGCGGAAATCGCGTCTGAGAGAGCGGTGATAGACTCGGCAAGCATGGCGGAGTCGACGCTTTGATAGTAGGCATTGGATGTCAAACCATGGGGCACGGTGCAAGCGACGGTGTGGGTGAGACTTGAAGGGCAAGAGAATATCGAGAGTGGATGTGAGTTCAGCGTCGAAAAGAAAGGCGAGATCGTGAGGAGATGAATATGTTATTGTGGGTAATGATAGAGACGATTTGAGTAAGGCAGAGCGGAGAAGGGAGAGGTCAAGATTTCTCCAAGGGCGACGTAGGATTGTAGGTGTGTGAGGAGGGGTGTGGTTGTGAGTGAGATCAAGGTGATAAGAAAGTGATCGGATAGACCAGGATCAGAGATGGACAGTGAGGTGTAGGCAGCAAAATGATCGGGGACAGCGATGATGTCGAGTGCCCCACCAAGTATATGTGTGGGGCAGTGGAGATTAGTTTGTAATTGTAGTTGGATGGAATGTTGATGAACCGGATGGAATCCGTAGAAGAGGGGCCGTCTAGGCGGATATTAAAGTCGCCTAGAACGAGTGAAGGGATTGAGGACGAAGAACAATGAGAAAAAAGGTCAGCGAGTTCGGTAAAAAATAAGGCAGTAGGAGCTTATGAACCAGGACGGTATACAATGGCGAGATCTAGAGTGATCGGGTTAGAATAACGACATATGAGCAATTCAAAAGAGCAAGGACTGAAAGGGGGATTGATTTTGCGAAGAGACGCTGGGTGACGCGCGAATGCGACGATGCCGCCATGATTAGAGAATTTAGAAGGCATGAGCTGAGGGGGCGGGCGGATTCGACTAGGGAGCAACCGGCAGAGAGCAGACGGCGAATGGAAAGGTCGTCGGAATCTGAGTGCCAGGATTCGGTGAGGCAGAAGAGATCGATGGATTGCTTGGTGAATAGGTTGAGGATAAGATCGGATTTATTGAGAATAGATCTAGTGTTGAGGAGACCGAGGCGGAAACCGTGTGCTGTGGCGAAAGAGTCTAGTGGAGAAGACACATAGGAGAGATGGAGCGCCATCGAATTTTTGGACGGGTGTGGACAACTTGAAAATTTCGTCTATGTTTCGGATGGAGAGTGATGTTTCGCCGTTTTCCTTGCGACGGCGTTTTTCGATGCGGGCTGAAGAGATTTGAGCGATTTCAGAAGGGGCGCGATCGGGGAAAATTCGAGTGGTTGAAGATGACATGAGTTTGAATCGTTGAGAGAGGACAGAAGACGCGTGAGAGCGATGCTTGAAAACAATTTTTAGGAGAGATTAGATTGAGAAGATTTGTTTAGACGGATGAATGCGACAGGAGAAATGTCCTTGAAAAAGGATGGTTTATCCGCAGGAACAATAGACGAGAGGATGGATCTGAAAACGAAAACATCGTGGTCTAGAGTGCTTGTGGAGATAAGGAGTTAGAAGGCGTGATATTAGTGACAATGACGCAACGATCGCGAGAAGCAAAGCGCTTCCGTAAAGGAGGACGACTGACGTGAGTAGGTGAGATCACGATAGAAGAGCTGGCAGTTGATGATTTGGAGGGATTTGGTTTGACGACGGGAGACAGAGGATAATGATAATAAAGAGGGTGGCAAGCGATGTGAGGAAAGGTTATGAGTGGAAGGATAGTGGAGGTTGGTGGAGGTGATTTTGATTGATGGATGCAAGGTATTGAGAAACAAGACGGGAAGGACGGGACGTGGGGTGTCGGGGAGTGAAAATGACATGGAATGGGAAGTGTATATGGTGGCAGGGTCGGTGGGTGGAGAAAGGACATTAGAAACGACGGGGTAGTTTGAGTTGACGTGTTGGATGTTGATATGTGCTTATTGGAAAGGTTGCATATTAGTTTGTTGGCACAAAAACCACATACGAAGTCTTCTTTAGCCTTATTCTTGTCGCAGGTGATTGTTGTCCAGACGCTGCAGTCGTGTATCGAGCACTGTACTTGCAGTTGTCCATAGTTGGTGTCGGTCTTCGTTGTTTTCTTACGTCCTCCCATAAACGATGGTTGTCGTCGATGGTTGTCGTCGATGGTTGTCGTCGATGGTTGTCGTCGATTGTTGTCGTCGATGGTTGTCGTCGATGGTTGTCGTCGATGGTTGTCGTCGATGGTTGTCGTCGATGGTTGTCGTCGATGGTTGTCGTCGATGTATAGTCAAATTGTATAGAATGTAAGTAGTTAATATGTATCAAGATAGTTTAAATGTTGTCGTTGAAAGTTCAGTTCCTCTTGAATATATTTGACAAATTTGATGAACTGAATTTGAATCTTCGAAAACCAACTGAGAATAGCATCACGTCAACATCAAAGTTGAAATCGTTTTATGAAAAATCGATAATGTGGAAGTTCGCGATCTCTAAAAGTATTTTTAATTGATTTCCAACTGTCAACTAATCTAAATCGAATTTGAAAATCGCCACACAAATTATTTCTACTCTCAATGAACTCTAATTAGCGCTTCTTTATTACTTTATATCGCTCTCCGTCGTCGATTATGACTGGTACTTAATCCATTCAAGGAAATGAGACAAGAAATTCAACGAACAACAAGGAAGAACAGCTCATTACAGTTCGCAACGATTTTTTCTCAAATGAAAATTTACCAGCTGTCTTTATGAATTTTTGCTTTCAATAAGAAATCTCACCCTTTAGTAGACTTGAAAAATTCTTTTGCTATGCGAGAAGTCTTATCGGCTATGCGAAATTGGATTTTCAGAATTAACTTAAATTAAATTAAATGATAGAGACTTTTTGGAAACGAAGACGAAATGCCCACAAGCCTATCACAGTAAGTACTACAATTTATTTTGATTTGCTCAAGAAAGTAAATGCATCCTGCGCATTGAAATATCTAATTGCACATTAATTTATATCTACTTAAAAGGATATTACTTAAAAGTAATATCCTTTATTAGTGTGGATCCTCCCCCGTCAACCTAACATATCTTCGGCCCATGAATCTTTTGTCTCATCAATCATCCTCATAGTCAATAATCTCACTTTCTTAGGCTTCCATTTCGATGATCACATTTCCCTCAAACCCTTCGTCCGTGACAAGAACCGCTGGTCTAAATTAATTCACTTCGACATACGCCGTATCCGCCTCCTTATCGACTTCTGTTCTTGTATGTATCTTCTTTCATCGTTTCTTTTTCCTAAAATCGATTACTGCCTTAGCGTTTTCGCCAATTCTTCAAAATTCATCATCCTACCCCTATAACGCATCTACTACGGCTTCGTCGCAATCTTGCCCAATTATCCTGGCCCACCATTCACATCCGCATCCAACTTCGCTTTCTTCTCGTCACTTTTCATCTCATCGCTGTCGACTGCCCATCGTTCATTAACCTCTTTTTCTTAGACGACACTCTCCCCACCTATCTCTATCGCTGCGTTCCCGTCATTCCCTCTTACTCTACATTCCCAATTACTCTAACAACTACGGTCGCCGATCCTTCCTCGTCGCCGCCTCACTCGCCTGGAATCAGCTCTTTCTCGACGTCCGTCGCGCTCCCTCCTTTATCACATTCAAACAATTCCTCCGTTTTATCCTTCTCGACACATGATTTGTTGTTGCTTTTTGTTGTGGTCATGTAAGCGTGCGCCGGCACGCATTTGTCACTTAAAAATAAATCATTTTTTATAAATGTTTGAGATAAATAAATTTGTTTTACGTTTTTTATCGACATTTTAGAATTTATGCCAGGTGTGCCAGGTAATGTCCCCCTTAAGGGGACACACACTTAGTGGAAATGTGTCCCCTTTTCACTAAGTGTGTCGCGAACAAAAAGTTCGGGAACCATTGCTTTATATATTTATTTTGTTTACATAAGAAGTAAAAATGAAAATAAAAAATAAGAAATAAAGGAAAGTAAATCAACAAGCAGAAGAAGAACAAATCGTTTCTTGTCTCTTGGATCATCAACGTTTTTAATATTTTTTTGAACAAATGCAGACTTATTATTCTTACAAGGCTTAGCCATAAGGCTATTTTGCCTGATCACAGTTAAAAAAATAATAAAACTAAAAAATAAGAAATGAAGAAAAAGAAGTCAACAAGCAAAAATAAAAATAAAAATCACTGCAAATATGTCCATGACTCGTTTCTCGTCTTCTTGATGATCCATATCTTTAATAATTTTTTGAACAAATGCAGACTCCGGGCGGAAGCAATTTCCTCAGGCAGAGAATTCCAAATATTAAGTACCCTGTGCGACAGTCTCCAGCATTTTGGATACCTACCATGTCTTGTTTTATAGACAGTTTTGCTGTGACCTCTCAAAATCGATGAACGTAATGTGATCGAACCACTCGGATAACCGTCCAACCGGTGTACAAGCGCATACATTCCTATCAAGTCAAGAAACAAAAATCGTGATGACATCGGTTGAATTCTTAGCAAATCTAATCGAGATGCGTAATCCACTCTCGCATTCGAACATAAACGAGAACCTCGCCTTAGGACTGACTCAATATCTGTCCTTTCTTGTTTGGTGACCGGGAAAGAAGCCTGAATTGCATACGCAATTAATGATGCCTGCACAATAATTCCTAAATCCCTATGATGTGATACTTCAGTGAGAAGAACATCGCCGATATGATATTTAAAATTACTGGATTTTTTACCCATCCTCATAAGTATACACTTATCAACGTTAATATGTAATCCAGTAGAGCGGCACCAATTATGAACTCGATCCAAGTCTGTCTGAAAAGAATTACAGTCATCAATATCTCGTATAGCAGTCCAAATTTTAAGATCATCAGTGAATGCCAAGTGAGTGTTCTCAATACGTAAGAGTAAATCGTTAAGGAAGGTGATGAATAATAGGGGAACAAGTGCAAAACTCCGAGGGACACCTGTCGACATACTTCTTTATGCAGATAAAGACTCACCAACTCTTACCTTAAACGTACGCAATAAAAGAAAATTTTCAATCCAAGAGCAGATTACACGAGGGACGCCGTAGTGAATTAGTAGTGACACAAGACCTTTATGTGGAACACGATCAAAGGTTTTCGAAAAATCTAGAAATACGACGTCGAGACAAAGTTCTGAGCTTAGTACTTCCATCCAACTCTCTCGCGGTAAGCAAGTTAGATAGACATGAACGGCCTTGTCTAAATCAGTGTTGAGAATCAGTAAGAATGCTGATAAAGTTTAGATGCTCGAGTAGCCTTTTGGCAATAACTCGTTCTAGTAATTTAGAGAGAACACTGATCAAACTGATAGGGCGAAAATCTAAACAAGAAGTCGCTAGCTGTGTTTTAAGGATTGGCACAACAATAGAAGACTTCCATATTGCAGGAATCCACGAATTGATCAGGCTAAATGAAAATATATGAGCTAAAACTTTTCTTACGGACTGTCCAACCACATTAATTAGGTAAGGTGAAATATCATCTGGACCAGGAGAGCCAAATCGGTTAAGCCTAGTGATTAGGTACAATACTTCAGATGCACTGATTGGCTTAACGAGATTCTGAGTAATATTGTGAAAGGGATACCATTTTAAAGAGTAAATAGCCGAAACAATAGTCGATGGAGAATGGAAGCTGTCCGCTGGGCATTCAGCAAATTCAGACTCAGTAGAATAAACATTATAAATAAACGTTAAATACTATAGAGAATTGAAAAAATAATAGTTCAAATGATAGAATTTTTAAAAATTCTATTATTAAATTTTATATTTGAAATGTTGAAATGGTAAAAAATTATATTATTAAACTTTTAAGATGATCGAAGTTATTTGACATTTTTCATTTTTAGAAAAATAATATTTTGTCGTAACTTTTGAAAACTTTACGGAAACACTTTTTGTAAAGCATTTGAAACAATCAGAGCTGTTTGTCATTTTGCTCTTGTCATTTTGCTGTTGGTGATATTTTTGTCATTATTTTGATATTAAATTCTTCTTTAATTCTTAAGCTTTCCTTAATTTGCAATAAATTTATTGCAAACGAAATTAAAATTTTACGAATCGAATCTTTAATTCTGTATTTTCTGCTTTGGGAAATATTTAAAATAAAATTCTAATTGTTGTGTTATAATAATATAATAATCTTTTATTTCAAAACAATTTCAAGTTTTGCAGAATTCAACCGATCCTCATTTCACACGAGAAAATAGTTTCATACACTACTGCGTCACATTCAATTTCTCCTTAAAGGTTTCGCATTTTACAATTTTAAAGTTTTTGGAAAACTACACAAGTTATTTTTTGCATTTTACAATTTTAAAGTTTTTCATAAGTGATTCAATTATATATTTATAATATAAATATAGACATGTAATTAAAGAAAATAATAAATCGTCTAGTTTTATATTTCAAAAATTTACATGTTCTTAAATTAATTTATGATCTTTATTCCGCAACTGATAAAAAAATCAAAATGAAATTAATTTAATTTCGTCGTATTTTTTCAATCTTATTCGTCGTAGAGAGTGAAGGAAAATGCAAATATGCGTAAGCGCAAATTTTATGGTTTTTTCCATATAATTTGCAATAAATTTATTGCAAACGAAATTAAAATTTAACGAATCGAATTATACGAATATACAAATCAAACGAATCGTCGTTATAGATGTGCGAACAGGTGAATCAAATATGCATTTGTTTTTAACTTTCAGAATTCGCAAATATTCCGAATTTCAATCAAATCCATTTATATTATATTTCGATATTTTAAGTTATTATTTTAAGTTATTTAAATTCCCATTTTTTAATTACTGTAGATTAAAATTCTTTTTTAAATAATACATTATTTAAAAGAATCTAAGATTCTTTTAAGTTTTTTCTGAAATGCAAACGTTAAAACATAAACTATTATCATTACTATTATCATTAACTTTCTTTTCAACTCTGAACTCACATCCACTCTCGATATTCTCTTGCCCTTCAAATCTCACCCACACCGTCGCTTGCACCGTGCCCCATGGTTTGACATCCAATGCCTACTCTCAAAGCGTCGACTCCGCCATGCTTTTCGAGTCTATCACCGCTCTCTCAGACGCGATTTCCGCTCGATCACTCCGTCTTTCCGTGATTCCTATCTTGCTCTTCGCCGGTCTCATCTCCACCTACTACGTACCAAATGCAACTCCTTCTGGCAGCATAAAATCATCACTTCATTCAACTCTAAGACTCTCTGGCATACTTTTAACTCAATCCTGGCTCGTTCCTCTACGCCTTGCAACATCAATGCTAATGATTATTCGTCATTTCTCCAGACTAAAGTATCCACGCTGCTCTCTCACACCCCGGTCTCCATCCTATCCCACTCTGCCCCGCCTAGCCTCATCCTTCCGGAACTCTTTCATCTTCTCCCTGTATCACCTACAGAAGTATCATCTGTCCTCATGTCCTTGCCCAACAAAACCTCACCTGCCGATCCCCTGCCTACCCACATATTAAAATCTATATGCTCATCGATATCCCCATTTCTCACAGCCTTGTTTAACTCGTCCATCCGCAGTCGTATCTTCCCTTCACACTGGAAATCCGCAATCGTTCGTCCCCTCCTTAAGAAACAATCGCTCGACCCCTCCCTTCCTTCTAGCTATCGCCCCATTTCACTACTCCCTACTCTTTCAAAGCTCTTAGAACGCCTCATCTTAATACAAATCAACGCTTATCTCTCCTCATCCAATCTGTACCCTCCTTTCCAATCCGCTTTCCGCTCTAATCACTCGACAGAAATCGCATGCATAAAAGTGTACAACGACTTACTCATTTCTCGAGACAAGGCTCTATATAGTGTTCTCATCTCCCTCGACCTCTCCTCCGCATTCGACATTGTCGACCACTTCGTCCTCCTTTCTCGCCTTCGTTATGATTACGGCTTTTCTTCCTCCTCCGTAGCTTTGTTCTCCTCATATCTATCCGACCGTTCCTTTCGCGTCTGTTCTAATTCATCATTTTCCCCTCCCATCCCTATTTTTTGCGGGGTTCCACAAGGTTCAGTCCTAGGTCCCCTGCTTTTCTCTCTTTTGCTTGGCGATCTCTCTCCATTTATCAAACCTTACTCCTTTAACGTCATGCAATACGCCGATGACATTCTAATCTATGCTCATGCACCCGCACATCGCATACACGATATCGGCATTTCTAAGTTACATCCTTCATTTAAAATCATATCCAGTCACATCTCTGATCAACCGATTCAACACCCCTCTCCTGTCACACTTGCTCCAACCAATATTAATTCTTTATCAAGCACCCCTGTCATTTCCACTTCTATCTGCTCATCTACCTCGACTCCAACCAGCTCTGTCCGTCCACCACTTCCACGAAATCGTTTTCCTTCGCGCGATCGCTGTATAATCATATCAAACTTAAAGCTTTCCGAATCTGCTTCTCCACAATCTCGCCTCGATGATGATGTATCTGCTTTCAGGTCTATCCTAGCAACCATTCTTCCTGATGATAACCCATCACTCTTCAATAATATCGCTCCTGTATCCTTTATTCGTTTAAACAAATCCACTAAATCAAATCATCTCAGTCCTCCACTCTTAAAAATCGTTTTCCGACATAGTTCACATGCCTCTTCGGTACTCTCCCAACGTTTTAAACTTCTTACCACTTCATCTACTTGCCGTATCTTTCCTGACCGCTCCCCTTCTGATATTGCCCAGCTCAATTTAGCTCGCATTGAAAAACATCGACGTGAAACAAACGGCGAGTCATCCTTATCTATACGTAAAATCAACGGAAATTTTCACGTTCTTCACACAAGGCCAAAAATTCGATGGCGTCCCATCTCTCCCCCTTGTCTTCTTCGCTAGTCGATCTCGCTCCTAAGCATACTTTTCGTCTTAGTCTATTCAATACTCGCTCCATTCTTCATAAAGCTGATATGCTTCTCGATATCTTCGATCAATTATCTATCGATATTCTCTGCATTACCGAATCCTGGCACACTGACTCCAACGATCTTGCTATTCGTCGTCTATGTCGCTCTGGTTGTTCTCTAGTTGAATCAGCTCGTCAAATTACATCTCATACATCTACTGCGTCTAACCATGGCGGTATTGTTGCCATTGCTCGTCACCCAATGTCTTTACGTAAAATCAACGTTAACATCCGTTACACCTCGTTCGAATTACTCATATGCAGATTATCAACGCCTTTCCCTCTGGAACTTGTGATTGTATACCGTCCAGGTTCAGTTGCCCCATCACGTATCTTCTTTAACGACCTTGCAGATCTAATGTCTCACTGTTCATTGTCTTATACTCCTTCTTTTGTTCTCGGTGACTTTAACATTCGTCTTGATCGCCCGTCTGACTCTGACTCTATCACTTTAACTAATCTTTTTTCTGATTTTAACTATAAATTACTTTCAACAAGCCCAACTCATATTCTCGGCGGTGCTCTCGACATCATTGCTGTTCCTAACTGCTTCAATGACTATACCTCCTTGTCAATTACTGATCCTGGTTTGTCCGATCATTTCCTTGTCACTCTTACTCTTACTCGTCCCCATCCTCCTTCTCCGCCTTTACCATTATCTACACCAAGTCGACCCTGGAAGCTTCTCGATATCCCTATTCTCTGCACATCCTTACTCAATTCTTCACTCTTTTCACTTCCTCTTAACTATCTCTCTCCCGATGATCTCTGCATTCTGTTTGATTCTGAACTTACGTCGATCCTCAATAACCTTCTACCTAGTCGACTTCGACGTTCCCAGCGCTTGCGCCATGCTCCCTGGTTCGATTCTGACTGTAGTCTTTCTAAGCGTCGACTCCGTCACTCTTTTCGTATGTATAAACGCTTTCTTAAACGTTCACCCAACTCACTCCCTCCAAATCTTCGTGATTCCTACTTTTCTCAACGCCGTTCACATCTCATTCTTATACGTACTAAACGTAGTCTCTTTTGGCGAAATCAACTCGAGTTATCTTCCAACTCGAAATCTCATTGGAAAATCTTAAACTCAATTCTTTCACGATCATCTACCCCTTGTAATATAAATCCTGATGAATTTTCTTCTTATCTACAAACTAAGCTATCTAATTTACTTTCCCTACTACCCATAGCCCCCTTGTACCCACTCTTATCTTTAAATACTTCCCTCCCAGAACTATTCCACCTTCTTCCCGTTTCGTCTGATGAAGTTTCTTCGGTTCTGCTGTCATTACCTAATAAAACCTCTCCTTCTGACCCAATTCCCACTCACTTACTTAAAAATATCTGCACTTTTATCTTACCCTTCCTAACCACATTGTTCAACTCGTCCATCCGTAGCTGTACATTTCCTTCCATCTGGAAATGCGCCACTGTTCGTCCTATCATCAAAAAGCAATCTCTCGACTCTTCACTACCATCTTCGTACCGTCCAATCTCACTTCTCCCAACCCTCTCTAAACTCCTTGAACGTCTCGTTCTTAAGCAAGTTAATACATATCTCTATTCCTCTAACTTATTTCCTCCCTTCCAAGCCGCTTTTCGCTCTAATTACTCTACCAAAATTGCATGTCTTAAAGTTTATAACGACTTACTCATATCGCGCGATCATAAATTATGTAGTGTCATAGTTTCTCTTGATCTATCGTCTGCTTTTGACATCGTCGATCACTCGATTCTTCTCCATCGCCTTCGTCATGATTATGGCTTCTCTTTACCCACTGTATCATGGTTTTCTTCATATCTATCAAACCGTACATTTCGCGTATATTCTAACTCTTCTCTCTCCCATCCTTCGTCCATTCCGTCCGGTGTTCCGCAAGGCTCCGTATTAGGCCCTATACTTTTCTCTCTTCTTCTTGGTGATTTGTCTTCGATTTCTCATAAATTTAACTTCCATGTTATGCAATATGCTGATGACATTCTCATCTATGCTCATGCACCTGTTTATCGTATTCGCGATCTTAGTGTTTCTGCTTCCGACTGTCTTGTCTCAATTTCCAATCATCTTTCTTCTCTTCGCCTTTCTCTGAATCCTGATAAATCCAAAATTATGTGGATCCTACCTCGACGCCTCGGCTTCGAACCTCCCTCCGTATCATTAAATTCTACAATTCTTCCTATCGTTGATAATCTCGTTTTCCTAGGCTTCCATTTTGACAACCGACTTTCACTTAAACCTTTCGTTAGAGATAAAGTACGCTCATCTACCTTGATACTCCGCAACCTCCGTCAAGTTCGTAGATTGATCGATTTCCCTTCTTGTATGACTCTCATATCATCTCTCCTTTTTTCTAGACTCGATTATTGTCTTAGTCTATTTTCCAACTCACCTAAATCCACTCTTCTTCCCCTACAACGCATCGTCAACGCAGCTGTCCGAATTCTCCTCCGTCTTCGTCGTTTTGATCACACATCCTACCATCTTGCTTCTCTCGATTTGCCTACAATTTATTGTCGTGTTCAAATTCGTCTTCTTATCGTTGCTTTCCGCCTTGTAACTTTTCATACCCCTTCATTTCTCAACCTTCCTTTTCTTGATAATTCTCGTCCTGTTTACTGTTCCTTGCGTTCCTGTAATTCCCTTCTTTTACATGTCCCAAACTACTCTACCTCCTTTGGACTCCGCTCCTTCCTGGTGGCTGCTCCTCTATCGTGGAATCATCTGCCCATTCATATACGCCAATCAACTTCCCTGCAGTGCTTCAAACGACAAATCCGATCCCATCTGAACAATTTAACTGCTTGACTTTCTCATTTTTGTTTGTGGACTTGTAAGCGTACAGCTTGTACGCATTTGCCACATTAAATAAATTTGTATTATTATTATTTCTGCCTTTAACTGTCTTTCTTCTATCTACAAACGTCTCTCCAATCTCCATCTCGTTCTAAACGCCGAAAAGTCCAAAATAATGTGGATCCTTCCCCGTAAACCAAACATATCTCCTCCCATTGTATCTTTTGCCTCATCGATCATCCCTATAGTCCACAATCTCACTTTCTTAGGCTTCCATTTCGATGATCACCTTTCCCTTAAACCCTTCGTCCGTGACAAGGTCCGCTCGTCTAACTTAATTCTTCGTGACATCCGCCGTATCCGCCCCCTTATCGACTTCCGTTCTTGTATGTCTCTTCTTTCATCGCTTCTTTTCCCTAAAATCGATTACTGCTTTAGCCTTTTCGCCAATTCTCCAAAATCCATCATCCTACCCCTACAACGAATAATCAACACCGCCGTTCGAGTGCTCTTTCGTCTCCGTCGCTTAGACCACACATCCACATATTTTGCCCAACTCTCCTGTCCCACCATCCACATCCGCATCAAACTCCGCCTTCTTCTCGTTACCTTTTGTCTCATCGCTGTCGGCTCCCCATCGTTCATCAACCTTCCTTTCTTAGACGATACTCGCCCCACTTCGCTATTGCTTCGTTCCTGTCATACCCTCTTACTCCACGTTCCTAATTACTCCAACAACTACGGTCTCCGATCCTTCCTCGTCGCCGCCTCACTCGCCTGGAATCAACTCCCTCTCGACGTCCGCCGCGCTCCCTCCTTTATCACATTCAAACACCTCCTCCGTTCACACCTTCTCGACACCTGATTCACAGTTTTGTTTTGTTGTGGTCATGTAAGCGTGCGCTGGCACGCATTTGCCACGTTAAAATAAATCCCCTTTTTTAAAGCCTTCGTCAATTGTCGAAAACTATACATATATAGTTTTCCTTTTGAACAATATTTGCACTTTAGATTCGAACCTATGTTCTTTCGATCGGTGGGTATAAGTATAGGCTAAGTGTAGGCTTTCGACAAAATAGGCTAGTATCTAGTACAGCTAGAAATTCTTTAATAATAATACAAATTTATTTAATGTGGCAAATGCGTACAAGCTGTACGCTTACAAGTCCACAAACAAAAATGAGAAAGTCAAGCAGTTAAATTGTTCAGATGGGATCGGATTTGTCGTTTGAAGCACTGCAGGGAAGTTGATTGGCGTATATGAATGGGCAGATGATTCCACGATAGAGGAGCAGCCACCAGGAAGGAGCGGAGTCCAAAGGAGGTAGAGTAGTTTGGGACATGTAAAAGAAGGGAATTACAGGAACGCAAGGAACAGTAAACAGGACGGGAATTATCAAGAAAAGGAAGGTTGAGAAATGAAGGGGTATGAAAAGTTACAAGGCGGAAAGCAACGATAAGAAGACGAATTTGAACACGACAATAAATTGTAGGCAAATCGAGAGAAGCAAGATGGTAGGATGTGTGATCAAAACGACGAAGACGGAGGAGAATTCGGACAGCTGCGTTGACGATGCGTTGTAGGGGAAGAAGAGTGGATTTAGGTGAGTTGGAAAATAGACTAAGACAATAATCGAGTCTAGAAAAAAGGAGAGATGATATGAGAGTCATACAAGAAGGGAAATCGATCAATCTACGAACTTGACGGAGGTTGCGGAGTATCAAGGTAGATGAGCGTACTTTATCTCTAACGAAAGGTTTAAGTGAAAGTCGGTTGTCAAAATGGAAGCCTAGGAAAACGAGATTATCAACGATAGGAAGAATTGTAGAATTTAATGATACGGAGGGAGGTTCGAAGCCGAGGCGTCGAGGTAGGATCCACATAATTTTGGATTTATCAGGATTCAGAGAAAGGCGAAGGGAAGAAAGATGATTGGAAATTGAGACAAGACAGTCGGAAGCAGAAACACTAAGATCGCGAATACGATAAACAGGTGCATGAGCATAGATGAGAATGTCATCAGCATATTGCATAACATGGAAGTTAAATTTATGAGAAATCGAAGACAAATCACCAAGAAGAAGAGAGAAAAGTATAGGGCCTAATACGGAGCCTTGTGGAACACCGGACGGAATGGACGAAGGATGGGAGAGAGAAGAGTTAGAATATACGCGAAATGTACGGTTTGATAGATATGAAGAAAACCATGATACAGTGGGTAAAGAGAAGCCATAATCATGACGAAGGCGATGGAGAAGAATCGAGTGATCGACGATGTCAAAAGCAGACGATAGATCAAGAGAAACTATGACACTACATAATTTATGATCGCGCGATATGAGTAAGTCGTTATAAACTTTAAGACATGCAATTTCGGTAGAGTAATTAGAGCGAAAAGCGGCTTGGAAGGGAGGAAATAAGTTAGAGGAATAGAGATATGTATTAACTTGCTTAAGAACGAGACGTTCAAGGAGTTTAGAGAGGGTTGGGAGAAGTGAGATTGGACGGTACGAAGATGGTAGTGAAGAGTCGAGAGATTGCTTTTTGATGATAGGACGAACAGTGGCGCATTTCCAGATGGAAGGAAATGTACAGCTACGGATGGACGAGTTGAACAATGTGGTTAGGAAGGGTAAGATAAAAGTGCAGATATTTTTAAGTAAGTGAGTGGGAATTGGGTCAGAAGGAGAGGTTTTATTAGGTAATGACAGCAGAACCGAAGAAACTTCATCAGACGAAACGGGAAGAAGGTGGAATAGTTCTGGGAGGGAAGTATTTAAAGATAAGAGTGGGTACAAGGGGGCTATGGGTAGTAGGGAAAGTAAATTAGATAGCTTAGTTTGTAGATAAGAAGAAAATTCATCAGGATTTATATTACAAGGGGTAGATGATCGTGAAAGAATTGAGTTTAAGATTTTCCAATGAGATTTCGAGTTGGAAGATAACTCGAGTTGATTTCGCCAAAAGAGACTACGTTTAGTACGTATAAGAATGAGATGTGAACGGCGTTGAGAAAAGTAGGAATCACGAAGATTTGGAGGGAGTGAGTTGGGTGAACGTTTAAGAAAGCGTTTATACATACGAAAAGAGTGACGGAGTCGACGCTTAGAAAGACTACAGTCAGAATCGAACCAGGGAGCATGGCGCAAGCGCTGGGAACGTCGAAGTCGACTAGGTAGAAGGTTATTGAGGATCGACGTAAGTTCAGAATCAAACAGAATGCAGAGATCATCGGGAGAGAGATAGTTAAGAGGAAGTGAAAAGAGTGAAGAATTGAGTAAGGCTGTGCAGAGAATAGGGATATCGAGAAGCTTCCAGGGTCGACTTGGTGTAGATAATGGTAAAGGTGGAGAAGGAGGATGGGGACGAGTAAGAGTAAGAGTGACAAGGAAATGATCGGACAAACCAGGATCAGTAATTGACAAGGAGGTATAGTCATTGAAGCAGTTAGGAACAGCAATGATGTCGAGAGCACCGCCGAGAATATGAGTTGGGCTTGTTGAAAGTAATTTATAGTTAAAATCAGAAAAAAGATTAGTTAAAGTGATAGAGTCAGAGTCAGACGGGCGATCAAGACGAATGTTAAAGTCACCGAGAACAAAAGAAGGAGTATAAGACAATGAACAGTGAGACATTAGATCTGCAAGGTCGTTAAAGAAGATACGTGATGGGGCAACTGAACCTGGACGGTATACAATCACAAGTTCCAGAGGAAAGGCGTTGATAATCTGCATATGAGTAATTCGAACGAGGTGTAACGGATGTTAACGTTGATTTTACGTAAAGACATTGGGTGACGAGCAATGGCAACAATACCGCCATGGTTAGACGCAGTAGATGTATGAGATGTAATTTGACGAGCTGATTCAACTAGAGAACAACCAGAGCGACATAGACGACGAATAGCAAGATCGTTGGAGTCAGTGTGCCAGGATTCGGTAATGCAGAGAATATCGATAGATAATTGATCGAAGATATCGAGAAGCATATCAGCTTTATGAAGAATGGAGCGAGTATTGAATAGACTAAGACGAAAAGTATGCTTAGGAGCGAGATCGACTAGCGAAGAAGACAAGGGGGAGAGATGGTTTAAGGTTTTAAGGTTTTAAGGTTTTAGTATATAAAACCTTAAATGTAATAAATTTATGAAACCGTATTTTCCAAGATGCATTCGAAGCATTCTTTATATTTAACCTGATGTAATCAGGGTATCGTGGAATCGTGAAATAATCTAGGTTCGAATCTGAAAGTGGAAATAGTGTTCAAAAAGAAAACTACAACGGTAGAGAGGCCTTTTGACGAGTCCGGAATGTACTATTGTACCATATATAAACTATATTGTTGGCTCAGATATATAGATGACATATTTCTTATATGGTCCGAAAGTTAACAGCATTTGGAAGAATTTTTATCATATATAAATGATTTTGGAAACTTGAAATTTCCAGTGAAAGTTGGCCTCTTATTACAATTTCTCGATATTGATATATACAAAGGTATATTCGATAACTACCAGACAAACGTGTACAGGAAATCAGGGTTTAAACATCCATATTTTCATGCGAATAGCGCACACCCATTAACCACAAAAAGATCATTAATAAAAAATGAAATACACCGTGTCTTTCAAACATGTAGCAACACAAGGGATAGAGAACATTATCATTTTTGAATACCTAAAAATAACAACCACTGCGGAAAAATGTACGGTAATAGTTCTGGATTACCACTAGGCACTCAGGGCATTGAATAAATATATTAACGGGATTATTAATGAAACGGCGAAGAATTTCAAATGACCAGGCACGAACTTCCAAAAATATTAACGTACGTGTTCCAGGCTGAAGTCGCATCTCGTCACATCCAAGCTAAAAGATATTCGTCCTTAACAAAATAAATAGGATGTTGCAAATGCACAAGGAAGTTATGCAAATGTTGTCAGTCTATATATGAATCGATGTAATTCAAATGCAAAGTTACGCATTTAACATATAACGTGAAAGACACCTATATACTTGTACCACACTATGTATAGTATACCTCGGTGAGTGTGCTGATCGCGGTGTTACATACATTCGAGAAAGTAGTAGGTCGCTGAGTGAACGTTTAAACAATCGAGGTATTACTTTTTTGTTATCTTACAACTAACCTATATATACATCGAAAGATGCAGTTTCATAAATTCATTACATTAAAGAATGTAATGAATTTTATTAAATTCTTTTTTAAATTTATCGAACTTTTTAGTGAACTTTTTTGCTATCTTACAACTAACCTATGTATACATCGGAAGATTCGGTTTCATAAATTCATTACATTGAAGAATGTAATGAATTTTATTAAACTTTTTTTAAATTTTTTGAACTTTATTGAACTTTTTTGTTATCTTACAACTAACCTATGCATACATCGGAAGATGCAGTTTCATAATTCATTACATTGAAGAATGTAATAAATTTTATTAAACTTTTTTTAAATTTATTGAACTTTATTGAACTTTTTAATGAACTTTTTTGTTATCTTACAACTAGCCTATGTATACATCGGAATATGCGGTTTCATAAATTTATTACATTGAAGAATGTAATGAATTGTATTAAACTTTTTTAAAATTTATTGAACTTTATCGAACATTTTAATGAACATTTTTGTTATCTTACAACTAACATATATACATCGGAAGATGCAATTTCATAAATTCATTACATTGAAGAATGTAATCTAGCTGTACTGAATGGCTAGCATAGTCGGTAAGGCGTAGACAAACCAATCGATGGAACCTACGTTCTCTCGATCTTACTGCAGTACACAGCCTTCTAATGAATCCTCTTATACTATTACACGGTAGTAGCAAACGAAACAATACCAAAATGTGAGGTTAAAATACCAAAATGTAGTGAATCAAGGTATATGAAGTTATAAGTAATAAAGAATTATACCGTGGCTAATTTCTGCTGCGAAATCAAATTGTGTGATTGAGAAAATTGATAAAAAATTAAAGAATCCATAAAAAATCACCAGTACCGATTCTATGAACTCCTGATCACAACAGTGATAAGATAAACTACAACGGTACATAGCCTTCTGATGAGCATGGGTGCATAATTATATACCATCAAATATAATGTATGATCTTTACAGTTTGATTTTATATAACTAGTGGAAGAAAGTAAGAAGAAGAATTTTTATTTTATCAACATTTCACTTTTTTCTTTATCATCACTATGGGTGATCCTGAGCGAATTTTATTAATCATAAGATATATATCCCATGTGTGACGACAAACTTTAACAACGGCATACGAATTTCGCTCTAACTGAATTCATTAGTACCGTGACTTCAATAATCATCCATAGGCACATTAACACACGCTTAAACAGTTTAAAGCTAAAAAACCAGAACTATCCTTAATCTGAATCATCAGAGGGAATTTAGCATAAGCTCTGTGCGTGGCAGTGCGTATTGCAGTTTAACCATGGATCCGGCACTAAATTCCTTTTAATAGAAATGATGTTTCACATGGACACTTTAAAGTGTCCATGTGAAAGTTCTATATATTGGTCTTATCTTGGTCTATCTTGGTTCTATATCGTGGTCTGTTTCGGTTCTATATCTTGGTCTGATGAAAATATATAGAATGCTGCCTGTGTTTATGCCTCTTCACGAGGAAAACCTAGTGATTTATTTATTAGTAAACCATTGGGTGTCCCAGGGCAGGTGTAACAACAAATTATATTTTATATATTTGTACACTTTAAAGTGTCCCTGTAAAACAGCATTTCTGTTAAAAAGAATTTAGTGCCTGATGCATGGTTTAACTGCAATACGCACTGCCATGCACAGAGCTTATGCTAAATTCCGTTTGATGATTCAAATAAAGGGTAATCTGCTTTTCGAGTTTTAAACACAGTTTTAGCGTGTGTTGAGGTGCATATGAATGAGTATTGAAGTCACAGTACTGATGAGCTCCGTTAAAGCAAAAAGCGTCTACTGTTGTTAACGTTTGTCGTCACAAATAGGATGACTTAGCATACGTAGCGACTTTGAATATTGCGAGAATAATTCGGTTCTATGTATCGTTCTAATGAGGATATATAGAATGCTGCCTGATGTTAGGGAGCATTCTATATATGTTTTAGGTCACTGGTTTAGTAAAATTAGAAAGAGACTAGGCCCATGCTATCACGTTAGCAAATTCTCGGAAATGCCTATCAGAACTATCCTTAATCTGAATCATCAGAGGGAATTTAGCATAAGCTCTGTGCGTGGCAGTGCGTATTGCAGTTTAACATGCATCATGCACTAAATTCGTTTTAATAGAAATGCTGTATTACACGGCACCTTAAAGTGTACAAATATATAAAATATAATTTGTTGTTACACCTGACCAGGGACCTTAATAGTGTACTCATAAATATATCACTATGTTTTCCTCATTAAGAGACATAAACACCAGGCAGCACTCCATATATCCTCATCAAACTAAGAAATATAACCGAATTATTCTCGCAATACTCAAAGTCGCCACGTCTACACAATCATCCTATGTGTGACGACAAACTACAACAACGGTAGACGCGTTTCGCTCTAACGGAGTTCATCAGTATCGTAACTTCAATAATCATCCATAGGGACTTTAACACACGCTTAAACAGTGTTTAAAGCTCGAAAAGCAGATCTACCCTTAATATGAATCATCAAAGGTTATCTAGCATAAGATTTGAGCATTGCAGTGTGTATTGCAGTTTAACCATGCATCAGAGGTTGTGGCAGAATTGTCGCTGCATTCGTTGGATCCTTAATGAATACGGCATGTATAATATTACTGCGCGAATGTGCTGAGTAGACAACGGTGTAGGATTATGTACGAAATACGGCATTTATACTATAGGTGTTCCTTGCTAGACTGGACTACTGGACTTTGATTCACGACTCTCTGTCTCCGTGTCACTTTTAGACGACCACTTTAGCAACAAAATGATGAGTACCTGGTAACACTCATCAGTAGAATGAGGTACTCACTGGTCATTTCGGTTGCTTGTGTGACATTGTGTATAAAGGCGTTTCCGACACTTTGCTTAATTGTCTGGACCTTGCGCACTTTACCAGATCGAATTGCTGTGCGGACCATCCTTAAACTCTAGGCAGTTGTTGCTGAATTGTCGCTGCACTCGTTGGTTCCTTTATCATATACCGTTGTTTACTCAGCACATCCATGCACTTCTATTATACGTGCTATATCCATAAGATATATCCATCATTCGTCTCCTCCTTAAGAAACAATCGCTCGACCCCTCCCTTTCTCTAGCTATCGCCCCATTTCACTACTCCCTACTCTTTATAACTCTTAGAACGCCTCATCTTAATGCAGATCAACGCTTATCTAACCTCATCCAATCTTAACACTAGAAAGAGGTTGTTGACGAATTGTCGCTGCACTCGTTGGATCTCTAATTGATACGACATGTATAATAGTAGTGCACGGATGTGCTGGGTAGACAACGGTCCAGGATTCCTTACGAAATACGACATTTATACTAAATGGTGTTGCTTGTTAGACTGGACTTTGATTTGCGACTTTTAGTTACTACGACTTTTTAGACTACCACTTCAGCATTGAAATGATAGAGTACCCGTCAGGTCACGTCTAGACGACTAATTTTGCACCTAAATAACGGAGTACTCGGAAAAAACTTATCAGTAGAATGAAGTACCAACTGGTCATTTCGGTTGCCTCTGTTTCGTTGTAAATCAAGGCGTTCAGACACATTGCTAAATTTCTGAGGCTCATGCTCTTTATTAGATCGAATTGTTGTGCGGACCATCCTTAAAAACTAAGCAAAGGTTGTTTCTGAATTGTCGGTGCACTTGTTGGATACTTAATGGATACACCATGTATAATGGTGGTGTACAGAGGTGCTGAGTAAAATGGTCCATGATTTCTTATAAAATGCGTCATTTATAGGAAATAGTGTTGCTTTATTGCTTATCACCGAACGTCTTTGCGTTAAATTAAGGCTAATATCCATTACACTTCGTTCGAATTAATTATATGCAGATTATCAACTTATTTCCCTATGAAACTTGTGATTATATACATTCCAGGCTCAGCCGCCCCCTCACTTATGTTTTTTAACGACCTTGTCATCTTCTTTCTCACTGTTCATTGTCTTATACTCCTTCTTTTGTTTTCAATGACTTTAACATTCGTCTTGATCGCCCGGGTGACTCTGACTCTATCACTCTAACTAATCTTTTTTTCTGATTTTAAGTATAAATTACTTTCAACAAACCTAACTCATATTTTTGGCGGTGCTCTCGACATCATTGCAGTTCCCAACTGCTTTCACGACTATACCTCCTTGTCAATTACTGATCATAGTTTGCTCGATCATTTCCTTGTCACTCTTACTCTTAATCGTCCATATCCCCATATTTCTTCACCACTTTCAACATTAGCTACACTAAGTTGACCTTGGAAACTTCTCGATATCCTTATTTTCTGTTCTGCCTTACTCAATTCTTCACTCTTTTCGCTTCCACTTAACTATCTTTCTTCCGATGATCTATGCATTCTGTTTGATTCTGAACTTACGTCGATCCTTAATCACCTTCTACCCATTCGACCCCGACGTTTTCAGCGCTCGCATCATGCTCCCTAGTTCGATTCCGACTGTTGTCTTTCTACGCGTCGACTCCGTCGCTCTTTTCATGTTTAATCGTTTTTTAAGCGTTCTCCAAACACACTCACTCCAAATATCCGTTTCCTATTTTTCTCTTCGCTGTTCCCATCTCATTCTTATGGTTACTAAGCGTGCTCTCTTTTGGCGAAATCAACTCGAGTCCTCTTCCAACTCTAAATCTCGTTGGAAAATCTTAAACTCAATTCTTTCAATATCACCTACCCCTTATAACACAAATCCTGATAAATTTTCGTGTTATCTACAATCTAAGCTATCTAATTTACTTTCTTTTCTACCCATATGCCCCTTGTATCTTACTATACCGTTTTTTATATACGACGTCGCTTGTGCACTTTTTAAGTTGCCTATTCATACCAGTTCTGATCCAGATAATTTGCCATATGTTTTCCTTCGTAATACCGCGAATTTGATCGCGAAAAACCGCTCTATGACATATTTTCTTACTCAATTCGCTTCAATATGCTACCTTCAGAATGGAAAACATCTATTATTCGGCCTATTCATAAATCTTGTGATAGTTTTGTGTGTACCAATTACCGTCCTATTTCACTAACCTCTATTCCATTAAAAATTCTGGAACGATTTATACTTGGTGAGCTGATAAGTTGGGACTGTTGTCGTGATATTGTCTCAGAAAGACAACATGGCTTTCTGTGTGGTCGTTCGACAACGTCTAATATCTTATTGAATCATGATCATTGGTTAAGTAATCTCGATCAAGGGTACCCAACTGACGTATTATTCATCGATTTTCGACGTGCTTTTGATACTGTAAACCATAATATACTATTGTCCAAGCTGATTAATTATGGATTTGATCCGGTTCATTCAAACTGGATTTGTAGTTATTTAAGAAACCGTACTTTTCGTGTTCGAGTAGGAAATTCACTATCTTTCTCATGTATATCTTCTTCAGGTGTTCCACAAGGATCTGTATTGGGGCATTACTTATTTAACATATTTATAAATGACATAGTATCCTGTTTTCGTCTGATTGTGTTCTGTACGCTGACGACTTAAAGGTTTGGCGTTGTATAGAATCATTTAAAGACGTTGAATTATTGCAATTCGAGTTGAATATAATGCTTAGATGATGTAGAAATAACAAATTGGATGTTAATTACGAGAAGTGTGCGCACATAACAATCGGTAAGGAATCCAATTCTTCATATTTCTTAAAGCAAAGAGAAGTAAGCACAGTTAGTACGTATAAAGATTTGGGTATTATAACTAGTGGCTCTATGTGTTTTGAAGAGCACTCTCGATGTATTTCAGCAAAATGTCTTCGGCTTTTCTGGTGTATTCGCCGCTCGTTATCGATACTTACCCCTCGAATTTTTAGGACAGTATTCTCCGCATTTTTGCTACCAATAATCGAATACGGCCTTCCAGCTTCCGCACTAATTTTTGTTAGAGATACCTTGACCATCGAACGAGTGCTACGAGTATCTGCCAAGCATGTATTAGGTTTCCAAGGTTTGCCTTATGAGCGCCGTTTTGAGATATTAGGAATGAACACCCTTGAATCACGTAGATCATTCATTGACCTCGTTTATTTGCATCACTTAGTTATGCTTGGTTATGGGGGTGATTCTTTAAAACAACTAACTTCAATAAACACTCACAATCGCACAAGATGACATAAAGCTAAATTGAGAAAGCAGCAAGTATGCAAATCGGTGGTTATAACGTCATTTCCGCATAGCGCGATCAATGCTTGGAATGAATTGGACAGCTTAATAGTTACTATGCAGTCGACTAAATAATTTCGTCAGAAATTAAAACAACATTCATCTTGCGGATGATTTTTAGTTTATTTTTGTTTTTATTTCTATATTACCCACCTGTCCAACATTAAGAGCTGTACTGAGCTCCTCTGTTGTGCTCTATAATAATTGTGACGAACAAAAGTTGTTCCACCAATTCTACAGGACAGAATATGCTTCAAGTCTGTGCCCTCTCCACATTTACAACGGAGCTTCTGTTCCGGGTTTATATTGTACCTTACACCGACTGCGATCTCAAATTGCTTTGATGTCAAACACCAACCAAATCTCTTCCGTGGCATTGTTGTTAGCCACGTTGACGCATTCCTTCGACTTGCATGATCAAGAATAGTTGACCATTTCTCATCGGATTCTATGATCTGTTTCGAACCTTTATGATAATGTCATCCTGTGCAGTGATACCATTGATTTCTGCGGAGTCCGTCATATTCTGGTGTGCGATTGCTAATGGGTTTTCAAAATTTATAGAGGTGCATGCCATGGGGTCGCGAATTTCCATACCTCCATGTCGAACTGAAAGTGAGCAAATATCCGCAAAGGTGTGTCTATAGGGGGCAGCCTCGAATAATGAAGGTATAAACTTCGCCAAGATTGCACTCTTCAATAATAATAATATATTTTTTTAAAACATTTATTGTAAATCAAATAAACACAAGAGTTTCAAAGTCCCCCGAATGGGTAACAGTAGAACAATCCCTAACGGATCACAATTGAAATAAAAAATAAGATATTAAATTTGAGCATCCTGGCACGACTGTATCTTGAATTATAAGATCTTCTATCGTATCACCAATACAATTTTCCATTGCAATTCCTGCAAGCCTTTCAGTACTCGACCTCGCATTTCGCAATGAGATTGAAACCAGCCTAGCCATTATAAAACCAATGTCCACTATTATAATAATATTTTTTAACTATTAATTTTATTAATAATAAAATTATAATTACATTTACAAGGTTACCCGCTAATGGGTCCCATAAAAACATTATGTTTGAAACCATTTTAAATTGGGTTGTTTCTGGTAGATCGTGTTAACCGAATGCACATCGACGAAACCCTTGCCAACGCAAATTCGATTCTACATCGAAGGAAATTAATTCATTACTGTCTCATCCAAATTCATGTATCATGAACGACGAAAACGAGCTAAATATGGTAAAAGGGTTGGGCCTATTGAGAGAACGCACTTTGTACCGATGATTCTTGCTGCGAATGGGGGCACTGGATTTTTGCCTCGAAGAGCATGATATGAATCACGGAAAGACGGAGTAATTGAGCGAAAATCACGTCTGAGAGAGCGGTGATAGACTCGAAAAGCATGACGGAGTCGACGCTTTGAGAGTAGGCATTGGATGTCAAACCATGGGGCACGGTGCAAGCGACGGTGTGGGGAGAGACTTGAAGGGAAAGAGAAGATCGAGAATGAATGTGAGTTTAGAGTCGAAGAGAAATGCGAGATCGTGAGGAGAGGAATATGTTATTGTTAGATAGGATAGAGACGATTTAAGTAAGGCAGAGCGGAGAAGGGAGAGGTCAAGATTTCTCCAATCTTCCCTGCTGATAATCCATCTCCCTTCAATGACATCTCCTTAATTTATTTATATCGCCTTATTATAATTTAAAGTGGCAAATGCGTGCCAGCTGCACGCTTACAAGTCCACTAACTAAAAAACAGCAAAAGTCATACAGATAAATTTCATAAATTGTTTAAATGGAATTGGATTTGGCGTATGAAGCACGGCATTGATGTTGATTGGCGGATATGAATTGGCAGTTGATTTCACAAGAGAGGAGCAGCCACAACGAAGGAGCGGAAGCCAAAAGAGGTAGAGTAGTTTGGGACATGTAAATGAAGGGAATTACGGGAACGCAGAGCACAATACACAGTACGAGAATTGTCGAGAAAAGGAAGGTTGAGAAATGAAGGGGTATGAGAAGTTATAAGGCGAAAAGCAGTGATAAGAAGACGAATTTGAACACGACAATAAATGGTAGGCCAATCAATAGAAACAAGATAGTGGGATGTATGATCAAAACGACGAAGACGGGGGAGAACTCGGACGGCAGCGTTGATGATGCGTTGTTAAGGAAGAAGAGTGGATTTAGGTGAGTTGGAAAATAGACTAAGACAATAATAAAAGGAGAGAAGATATGAGAGTCATACAAGAAGGGAAATCGATCAATCTACGAACTTGACGGGGGTTGCAAAGTATCAAGGCAGATGAGCGTACTTTATCTCTAACGAAAGGTTTAAGTGAAAGTCGGTTGTCGAAATAGAAGCCTAGGAAAACGAGATTATCAACGATAGGAAGAATTATGGAATTTAATGATACGGAGGGAGGTTCTACGCCGAAGCTTCGAGGTAGGATCCACATAATTTTAGATTTATTAGGATTCAGAGAAAGTCGAAGGGAAGAAAGATGATTGGAAATTGAGACAAGACAGCTGGAAACAGAAACACTGAGATCATGAATACGATAAGCAGGTGCATGAGTATAGATGAGAATGTCATCAGCGTATTGCATAGAATGGAAGTTAAATGTATAAAAAATAGAAGAAAATCACCTAGAAGAAGAGAGAAAAGCAAAGGGCCTAATACGGATCCTTGTGGAACAACGGACGGATTGGACGAAGGATGGGAGGGAGAAGAGTTAGAATAGACGCGAAATGTACGGTTTGATAGATATGAAGAAAACTATGATACAGTGGGTATGGAGAAGCCTTAATGATGACGAAGGCGATGTAGAAAAATCCAGTGATCGACGATGTCAAACGCAAACGATAGATCACGAGAAACTATGACACGACATAATTTTTGATCGCGCGTGATGAGTAAGTCGTTATAAACTTTAAGACATGCAATTTCAGTAGAGTGATTAGAGCGAAAAGCAGCTTGGAAAGGAGGAAACGAGTTAGAGGAAAATAGATATGCATTAACTTGATTGAGAACAAGACGCTCAAGGAGTTTGAAGATGGTTGGAATAAGTGAGATAGGACGGTACGAAGATGGTAGTGAGGGGTCAAGAGATTGCTCTTTGAGGAGAGTACAAACAGTAAGTTTATGACAAGTTTATAATATTTCGTAAGAGAGATAGAGTAACGTGGATAAATGATATGATAACATGAGGTAAGTATTTCTTCCTCATTATATCCATATACTTTCATCGTATAAGTTTAGCGTATTATATTAATTCTCTATCGAATTTTTATAACGAGATAATCTTCAATCTTATGTACTTATCCTACAGTACTTCTATAATGACCTTTTTTCTTTTTATTATCGTGATCGCGCAAAATAGCCTTGTGCTAATGCTCTTTATGTAATAATAATTTTATTACAATAATTCCTTTAAATTTGATGTATTAAAAGTGTAAATCGTGTCTTTTAATAAATTAATACAGCATTTGTTTTATACAGTTGTTTTGTAAATTTTTCATCTGACAGAAAGCCTTGTAAATAGGTAGCTTAAAGCTGTTAACTGTTTGTTTGCATTCTCGGTGTCCGACGAGTTTTGCTTCCTTGAACAAGTTAGGTATCTTGTTTTTAATAACTATTTATACAGATTTTATCCAATCATTTCTACTGGCTAGCGAGTCTTATGTAATATTATCATTAAGGTATTTTAATTAAAGCTTTTGTTTTTTGATTTTGGTATGAATTCATGATAGCGAATATTTACACGAAAACGTTATATAAAGACGATAAAATACGGATTTTTGTTTACTTCATTCTTAGTGCAAGGTGTTATACATTCGGAGCGAATACTAGGTTATGCTTGCAATAGTTTTTCTACTTATTTAGAAAAGCTACTTTGCTATCCTCATGAACTAAAGTATTAGTTCAATTAAATCATATTTTGGGTTATATTTAAAATACCCTATATCTTCCTACCTTTGTTATTAGGATTTGTAACTCTTTAGTTACTTTTTTAAACGTTTGAAATTAATTATAATTTGAATTGGGATTAAAGAAAAACAGATGTGATATTGTCATACTTTACCAAATATATCGGTATACTACTCATAATAAAATTAATTATCTCTTCTAGATATACGTAGTGGGGCTCTATGATGCAGCTAACCGATTTCCAAAGTTTGTAAATTGCTTAATCTTGTTAAAACACTTTGCTACAATTATTGAAGTTTAGAAATAGGGTTTGGATTGCTGCTATGTGGGCTTAGTTTCCTATTTCTCGGCGTGATTTTATTTTTCGATAAAGGATTACTGGCATTAGGCAATGTGTGTATATACGTCGGGATTCGGTATTTAATTAAAGTATTGATTTGCATATATGAAATTAGTTATTTTGTAAATTCTTATTTAATTAATTAATTTTAAAAGGCATTGCTGGCATCATGGAATGTCTGTATTTGAGCTTCGATATTTAAATAAATGTTATTGAATTGATAAACTATTATATTTTTTAGTTTATTAAATATTATATTTAATATTATATTTATATTATTTTTTGATTAAATATTTTTTTTTATATTTAATAATATTATATAAATATTATATTTATATTATAGCAAATTGATTCTAGCAAATTCGTATAATAAAAAAATGAAGAAATATCGTTATTCAGAATTTTTTTAATTAATAAATTAAATAAATTATAGAAAATAAATTACAGGGTAAATAGAATATGAAAGTATTTAGTTTATTCAATTCTATATTGTTATATGAAAGATCTTTAATTAATAACATTAAAAGAAACCATCATTTTTATGTTATCTCTTGAATTTTCTTTAGTATCTACTTTAAAACTCATTATATTATATGTTTGATAAATTTTTATAAATTAGGTCTACTTTAATAATTTTTTACATTTTGATTAGGCTTTTTTAATTCTGAATTATACTAATTCTTTAGTATCTTATAATTTTTTGAAATATTGAATGCCCAATTTCAGATATTTTTGTTTCTGGCTATAATATCAAATGTCTATCTTAGTCTTTTATTAAAATTATAATAAATTTACGATTAAGCAATAATAAATGTTAGAATTTATATATATTTTTTTATTTAAAAATACATTATTAATAATACTGGATAAAATAATTAATTCAAATTATTTGATTATTATTTTTTTAAATATCATGTAGAATTGCTTTTGGGTCAAATTTAATAAAATAATATGAAAAAATGTAGCTTCAGTTAATTGATATTAATTATTTAAAAATGTACAATCTTAAAATTGTAATTTTTTTGAAGATGCTAACAGAAGTTAGTGAAATATCAAAAATAATTTTTTCTTTCCTTTGATCCAGCTCCAATAATTATTTATCAATAATGGATCAAATATATAATATATAACAATATAAACAAATATATAAACATATATTATATTACGATGAGAAGTATTATATTAAATAAATAGTAAAATAAATTATAAATAGTTGATACTAATCCATTATTGATAAAGAATTATTGGAGCTGGATCAAAGAAAAGAGGAAATTATTTTTGATATTTTGCTAACTGCTGTTAGCATCTTCAGAAAATTACTCCAAAATTATCTGAAAAATAAATTAAATTACTAAAAAATGATCAAATTGTAAGATTTGACAGAAATTATTGGATTAATATATATAATCATATCATAATATGATATCATATCTTATCCTCATAAATTGCATTCACCTTTAGTTTATATTAATATAAAATCGAATTACATACTTGGTCGATATTAGCTTTGAATTCTTGCGATGGGCCGGATGAAAGTGCTCAGGGGGCCGGATCCGCCCGCTGGTCGCTAGTTGTTCATATGTGCTTAGGTTAAATTGCGTATATTTATCGTATATATTTAATTGCTTAAAAAACATTTCATGATAATTGAATATTTTTGAACTTTAATTTCGTATTATTTATTCTTTCATTGCTATCTTTTCTATTCGTCTTTGATGAGTAGATTGACAACTTGACGTTACCACATATTTTCTTCCTATTCTAAAGTTTCATATTTGGTATTTTCATTTCGAACCCGTATTTTTTCTATTTCATTAGAACATTTTTTATAATCCATCTATTTATTTTCATTGGTACATTTTTTCTATTTTAAACTTTGATAAATCTATTGCAATTTTATGTATTCAATGTTAAAGTTCAATCTGTTCATGCTCCAGCCTTTAACCATTCTCAGTCTTTAGTATTTTATAATTTTTTGAAATATTGAATGGCCAATGTCAGAATTCTATATTTTTGTTTCTGGCTATAATATTGTTCTTTAAATCCTTATTCATTTAGTATTTTATGAATCGATTGAAATACCACTTTTTAATGCATTAGTATTTACTCACATTTCATTTTTATCAATTTAATTCACAATGAGGATTTTATTAATTTTAATTCAAACGGCTTTATAAAAGCTAAAATCGTAAATTTTATGCTTTATAGCTGCTATTTCTCGTCGGTTTATTCTTACTTGCCGGTATTGAGCGAACATTAAGGTTATGTTTTCAACGGAATAAAATTGTTTCCACTGGATTTACATTTGTTGGTATTACATTAATTCTGCTAGGATGGGCGATTATCGGTTTGCTCTTCGAAATCTACGGACTTCTCAATTTATTTGGGTATTACATTGCATATGGGATTTGCTTCAATATTGACATTTTAGAGGATTATTGCCAACTATTATTGTGTTCCTGCGACAGCTTCCGATCATTGGGCATATGTTGGTTTTACCTGGAATAAGTCAGGTGATTTTTTGATGTTCAATTTATACTAATTTTTATATCAAATGTCTTATTAATATCAATTATGTTGCAGAGGAGGACCAAAAGGATCATTAGCAAAGAGCAATGGCTAATGCCAGCGCATTTTCTCTTTATCTGCCAACTTATTTGTATTTTACAAGAAAATGAGAGATTTCCGTGGGCATTTTTTCTGTTTGTATGATGTGGCAGCCACGAAAGAATCGACAAAACGATGCCATGTACCGTTTCTTCATTATTTTGACTAATCAGTGCCAGATACCTCTCACTACTGAATGCAGAGGAGGACCGGCTACAATAAAACATTTTAAATCAATTCTAAACTAGAAAATGATAGATTTTCATGGAAATGTTTCTGTTTGTATGATGTGGCAGACACGAAAGAATCGACAAAACGATACCAGGTTCCGTTTCGTCATTAATTTGACTCATCAGCGCCAGATACCTCCCACTACTGAATGCAGAGGATCTCCTCTGCATTCAGTAGTGGGTGGTATCTGGCACTGATTAGTCAAAATAATGACGAAACGGTACATGGCATCGTTTTGTCGATTCTTTCGTGGCTGCCACATCATACAAACAAATTCTAAACTAATTTAAAACATTTTAAATTAATCCAAAGTCATTAATTAGTCATTGCTAAATTAATTTAAAAGTCTACAATAAAACATTTTAAATCGATTTAAAACATTTTCAATTAATATAGTGTATGTACATTTACTTTTAAGTCAATAATTACTCATTGATTTTTCTGGTGTCAGATATAATCGCAGTCTTTTAGATATCTTCTTTTCATTTAAAGCTTTCTAAACCAGCAATCTAGATATGAATTATTTTTTAATTATTGTTGCAACTGATTTATTCGTTACAGACATTTTTGAACAAGCAGCACTGATTTGTCATAACTCAACAGGGATAATCAATTAAGCAACTTAACATCTTATGGAGTTGCTTCTAACCGCCCACGTCGATAAAAGAGAACGGTGAGGATATTGTTCCCTCATTAGCATAAAAAGCTGTGAGTATATTGCAGCAGTGAGTATATTGTGATTAAGTTACAGGATTAAAAAGAGCTTAAATCAGAATTACCGGATTTTTAAGTTCGACTATTTGATTACCAAGTAGAATAATCAAGTACAGTGAATTAATTTTATCAAACTAGTTTTATTTATGTACGGGTTAATTTGCAATAACTAAGTGCCAGAGCGCATAATTTTAACATTTATTTAAATAAATATTGATTATCTTGTTTTTGCAAAATGCTCGCATTTATTCAGTATTTATTAGTTTAAAAGTTATACATTTTAAGGATCGATGTCACAACCATTAAATAATTTTAATTTTAATAAAGTTGAACTTTATTGAAATTATATTTTATGAAAAAAATTTAAACCAATTTAATATATCAAAGCTGGTTGTCTCTTTCATTGAACTCACAAATATGCAGTGTATAATTCTATCAAATTACTCCCTAGTTCCATCATAATTGAATAATGACAGTGAAATGTCAATGAGTTATACATCCTTAAAAGCTAATGTTTCAGTTCGTACCTCGCATGGATTATTAACAAATTCAATCAACATATTTAAAATCACTTGAATACATTTACTACCTAATTTACGAATATGAGTATTTGGGATTCTGCTGTTATTAATAAGATATTTTGGAACAATAGCCGAAAAATGTCATGTTTTATAGTCAATCTATAAGCTTTAATAAGAATATCTTATAATATATTTTTATTGAATTACAATTAAATCATTTACTTGCAAAAGGTTACTTTTTTAATTACTAAATATATTTAAAATGTTAAAATTAATGATTTATATTTCGCATGCTCAAACTTTTCAGAAATAAGTTTGAACAATATCACGCATTTAACCGCTTTGAATTGCTAAAGCACCATATTTTTGCTTAGGTTATAGATCAAATGTTTGGTAGCCGTTCAATGGTTTGACGATTATGACTGAACGTAATAATGTGTATAACAAACCTTTTACTTCTTTAATTACTTATTTTACATTTTTAAAAGTTTGTATTTTTGATTCATATTTCGCAATTTTAATTAAACTTTAAAGCTCATACATAAACTACATTTTATTTTAATATGAAAATCAACAGTTTGGCTGTTTTCCCGAGATACACATATCCCATTTTTACAAATGCCTAGATTTTATATCGGATATATGCAATTTTATATCGGGTTTCTTTATTTGACCTTTTATCATAATTTTAAAACATGGTATTCTATCTATTAATCGTTTCATGGAATTTTAGAATGAAGCCGACTTAAGGATAAGAAGGTAGACTCATTATATGTTCCATATGATAAGAAATGTAAAAATATCCCTAATTTGTAGAAACCCTGGAAAAAAATAAACCCTTTAAAAGAAAATATAAACCTCTATTCAAACATAATGGTTTAGACATTTATTTTTCATGTTTTAAAAAATTCTAATAACCATCTGAACCTGAAGAAAATAAGACAAAGACCTGTTATCTTTTATTATATTTTTATAACATCCATTCTATAACATCCATTAGTATCGATTTCTTAGTAATTTCTGTAAAGTAAAATAAATAATTTATCTTGCGCGTATATTCGTTATATTGTTAACTTTCTACGATAAATAGATTTTTTTACAGTAATTTAAATAAATTTATTTAATGAATTTAACAATAAATCTATTTCAACTATTGGTGACGCAATATCAAGTACGAAAGAATTTTAATACAACTTTTATAATTAACACGAACAGGAAAGTATAAACCTGTGCTTTTTCACAGCCTTCGTCGGGAAGCTTAACCCGGAATGCGCCTACCACATTTCGACCTTAGTCTACTTATCACTACAAAGTGGTCTCATCAGTGTGGCCCTGTAGCTACACAACTTCGACAATACAAAGTCATCAGTAAACCTATATATGGAAGTCACTAAGCCCTAAGAAGCCACTGTTTTAGCAAACCTTACCAGATTTAAGCCTGATAACCGGTGGAGGAGCGTGCGCTTAGTGACTTCCATACAGAGGTTTACTGATGACTTAGTATTTTCGAAGTTGTGTAGCTACAGGGCCACACTGGTGAGACCACCCTGTAGTGATGAGTAGACTAATGTCGAAATGCGGTAGGCGCATTCCGGGTTAAGCTTCCTTACAAAGGTTGTAAAAAAGCATGCATGTTTATACTTTCCTGTTCGTGTTAATTAAAAAAGTTGCATTTAAATAAATCTATTGTTACAAAAATATAAGTGTTCATTATATCGGCTAAAAGCTACAAAAAAAAGTAGTATTTCAAAAAGAGGTACCTTTGTATCAAATATTTAACTGAAGTTATTCTAAAAGTCAGCATTCTGAACTCATATAGTCTACACCCCACACATCTACAACTCCCTTCAGTTTTACATTTACGAGCTCAATCGTTAAATTTAATCAATCCGTATGCGCATTTGTTCATCCTTTGGCTCTAGGCATTACTAAAATACACGATATTATCAAAAGTATGTTTCGGAATTGCATATATTATTTAGTTAAGATGAATAGTTGAGGTCAAGAATCTTTATCATCTAATTCTAAGTGTTTATTATATGAAATTGATTGTAATTTATTTTTCATATTTTGAAAAATTCTAATAAGTATTTGAACCTAAAGAAAATGAGGTAAAAACCAGTACCTGTCATATTTTATTATATTTTAATAGCATCCATTCTAGAAGATGGTAACATTTTTTGCAAAAAATGTTACCATTTTTACCATGCCATTTTTGTAAAAATGGCATGTAACTAAGTTCTTAACATAAGCTTTTATGTTAAGAACAATATAATCAACTTATATTTCGTGACATTTAGTAATCAAATGACATGGGTTATTTCAAAAATGTCAATGATCTCATTAGCATTTATGAAATTAATGTTAATTTACTTTAACTTTTTAATTTATTTACGTTTAGCTACTAAAAAGACTTCATATTAGTCAAATGATCAGATCCATATGCTATTTTTAAATATGTTACTTTAATAAAGGTCAATCGTTAACTAAAAATGATCGAAATGTATAATAGCAGAGCAAGTCAACGCAAATTAAAAATTGTAGTTTGTTTTCACAATTTATAAACTGACGACATTTTCATTATTAATTAAATTTGTAATGTGTTAAGTGTAAATATTAAACTATTTTCTAGATGAAAGTTTTATATGCCTTGTTTTTATACCATTTGCAACAAATTTCTTTGGCCGAAATTCCAGCGAAACCATTAAATAACGAAAATGACTATGATATGTGTGAAAGCATAAGTTACCGACTTGCTGCACCTTTTAGCGGTATGATAATTATCTGTAAAACTGAATTTAAATTTTTGACAATTATTTAAATTTTAGAAAATGTATTAATTGACTTAATTAATGTATTAAGTTAGTAAATTCTAAAGTAAAGTTAGATTCCGCCAGTGACTAGTGTGATGGTTTTTAATTTAACAGACAATTGATCAGAAGTTGAAGCAAACTTTAATTTAATCATATTTTTATTTTCTTGGTAATTAAAAATTAAGCAAAAAATAATAAGATCAAATGACATTTTTATTAATTCATTCGTTTTAATCATTCGTGGATGAAGCAATATTTTAATAAAGCTTTAAGAATAAGAACAGAGAATAAGATTCAAAGCAATATGAGAAAAAATTTTATACGAAACAATAGAGAAATGAAAATATTTTGATATACACTTAAATTCGAAATAAAGTAACTAAAAAAAAGTAAAAAAAATCTACTTTAAAATACTACGAAGCAATAATTTAAAAAAATTAAAAAATTAAAATAAAATTAAAATACTTTAAATGAATTATAATTTGAATTATAATCAAATTAAGATTAGATAAATAAGAAGGCTAAAATTAAAATATTATAGGAAAATTTTATTAACATTTTTCAATTATATGAGTTTTACTGTAAAGTGTGGACTACAAAGAAAATTCATTAATTTTTATTAAAAGTCAAAAATGGCAACGAAATAAACGCATGGAGATTGATTGACAGTATCATTACAACCAATGAAATGATTGTCTTACTTAATCGCGAAGCATACGGCGGGGCAATATGGAATTTACAGGTACGGCACATATCACACATTTTGAATTTCTTGTTCATTTATAGCCATTAAATTCGTCAAAATGGAATATTCACTTCACAGTAAATATATCTTCCGATATTAGCGATGGATCAACTATAGCATTTTGGTATATAAAGGAACCTTTAATTGTCGGTTTGTATTTCTACTAATCTCGCAATACAATCTGGATCTCGCCAATAAAATGCTAAAAAGGAGAGCTGCTTAATTATCATCACGTGGCCGCTGCTATCTGTAGTTGCTGCATAGAATATTACTGCTGCCAATACATTAATGTTAACATATTCATCAAAAACGACAATTAGCGGCGTTTTCAATATCGATCACAGAGTCTTTGACTATAAAATTATTATGTTTTAATTATTTTAAACTGTCACTTTTCGTATCAGATTTAAGAGATGGTTAATTGCCAGAATAAATACTTTTCTTTCAGTCCACGCGTTTGCATATTTTGCGGTTGTCCTAGAATTATCAGAGAAAAGTGATTGATTCACAGCAAAGCCTAGATATACAGTATTAACGATGTGTGTTTTGCAAAAGCACATATTTGAGATTATAAATGTGTGTTTTAAAAAAAGCCTTGAAAGGCGAAACTAGTTAATAAATTCATTTTATTTTTTTCAAACAGCCGGTTTATTTATTATATCTTATAATATATTATTATATTGTTATAATATATTATCAAATATATATTATTTTTATCAAATAAAGGATAATTTTTCCTGCTTCTTTGTTCCTGTAATATATATAATATATGTTCCTGTATAATCATTCATACTGTAAGAAACACCGACAAATTATTTCTAAAATGTTTCGCCTATTGAGGCTTTGTCAATTAATCTAAAATACAGAAACATTAAAAATATTAAACTTTAATTACAAGTTAAATTCACAAAACTCGGACCGTAAGGCTCAATTAACATGCCAGTGATATTTATGATCCGCATTTATTCCTGTTTCTTTATCGGTCATTAGCTGTCCAATCCACATCTGTTCTCTTCTTTTCCTTTCGTTGAACTGCTTTTTAATATCTCTTCTGCGTTTGTTTAAACGTTTGTTTAAAGATAATCTGGATTCTCCAACATATTTAGCATTGCAATGCGCACATTCAGAGAGTTATACAATACCTTTGCTAGACAGTTGAAGAAATCGCGAATTTTATACTTTTATTTTGTTTTTTCTGCTGAGGTATGTTTTTCTGTCATTTGCTCACAGCATTTTGTACGTAGTCGCATTCATTTTCGTATTCATTTGTTATCATTGTGAATAATATTAGTTTTTAACCATGATGAAACGAGTTTACATTTGCATTTTACATTTTCAAATATTATTTAATTACAAAAAAATATTATTTAACTAACAGTAGGCTTCTTGTTATGAGGAATTACAATGCCTACTAGATCGATTTACGATAGAATGCAAAACAGCATGAATGTTGGTTAGTACCTCCAAGACGGATTTTGTGTGCTCGTCACGGATTCGTGACGAACATGGCTTCGTCCAGGTTGTGGAACTACGGATCAGTAAATTATTTACTGATTTTTAAATTATTTAGCAGTCTTATGTGATTGATATCTTTATCAAGACAGTGTTGTAATGTTCGTAAGCCAGTGTGATTTGGCATATGTATTGCTACTAACCGTTCAACGTCTCCTTTCTAGCTATATTCATTACCATTTTTTCGTTTAAATGGCATTTAAGCCATTTCTGATGTTCATCGTTTGTGCCGCATCTTTTCATAATCCTTGAAGCTTCATTCACTATCATATTCTTTTTTATAAGCATTGAGTAGCCACTCTTAGCATGTAATTACATTTTAGGTTTTTTAGTTTTTCTGTACAGTGTTGTTTGAATTAAAGTATTTTTATCCCTATAAACTGAAACGTCAAGTAAAATCCGTTGGCACACTTTTATCAATTGTAAACTTAAGACATCCGAAAGTGTTCAGGTTTTTTAAAAAAACTTGATACTTCTTGTTCTCCATGCTTCCACACCATAAATATGCCATCTACATAGAGTTTATTTGCTTGTTGTTCAATGATTGTTGTTTCGTATTAATCAACATATAATATGGCATAAATAGGAGCGACTGGGATTTCCATCGCTGTGCCTAGTTTCTGGTGGAATTTCAATCCATTTAATGTAAATATGTTGTTTTATTGCACAACGTTTAACGCATCTTTTAAAAATTTTACTTTATAACTTGGTCATTTAGCCTGTATCATTGCGTTGTACACTGCATCAAACCCTTCAGAATCAGAAATGTTAGTATATAATCACTCAACGTCTTATGTTACACAAATATCGTCATGTTCTATTGATTATTTAAAAGTTGGTTGGTTTTGTAAGAAATCAAGTGAGCTTTTTATATTACTCTTAATGTTGTTTAGTAGCGGTTTGAGCAATTCATGCACGAATCTTGATAACTTTTCAGTTGATGTTCCAACGTTGCTGGCAATTGGCCTTACTTTACATGGTCGAAACTCTTTGTTAATTTTGGGCAATTTAGAATTAGCCATCAAATCTTGAGCATCTGCTAAGTATGCTTGTATGCCTATGTAATAAATCTAATTCCTTTTGTGAATTCTTTTCGGCTTCGTCAGTCGCCGGTTCGTACCTGCCTTGGGACACCCAACAGTGTACTCGTAAATAAATCACTATGTTTTCCTCATGAAGAGGCATAAATACCAGGCAGCATTCTATATATCCTCATCGGACTAAGAAATAGAACCGAATTATTCTTGCATTATTCAAAGTCGCTATGTATGCTTAGTCATCCTATGTGTAACGACAAACTTCACAACGGTATACGCGTTTCGCTCTAACACAGCTCATCAGTACCGTGACTTTAATAATCCTCCATAGGCACCTTTGCACTTGCTAAAACTGTGTTTAAAGCTCGAAAAACAGAACTACCCTTAATATGAATCATCAGAAATTTAGCATAAGCTTTGTACATGGCAGTGCGTATTGCGGTTTAATCATGCATCAGGCGCTAAATTCCTTTAAATAGAAATGCTGTTTTACATGGACACTTTAAAGTGTGCAAATATGTGAAATATAATTTGTTGTTACACCTGCCCTGGGACACACAATGGTGTACTCGTAAATAAATTACTATGCTTTCCTGAATTATAATTACAGATAATATGCTAAGATAATTATCTTAGCAGTAACTAACTAAAGACCAGAGACAAATTGTTTATTTCGACAACGTTTTGATCCTCACTTTAATCTTTACCAAGTCAAGTAATTGTAAGTAGTTATAACAAAAGGATTTTTTATTCTTTTATTATAACTACTTACAATTTTTTGACTTGGTAAAGATCCAAGTTAGTATTGAAATGCTGTCGAAATAAACAATTTGTCTCTGGTCTTTGGTTGGTTACTGTTACAATAATTTAGTATTTGAAAGTATTCTATATAAATCCCAGCTCGCAGCTATTGAATTCAGCTCTATTATATATATGATTGCATTAAAGATTCCGGATAACAACGGTCTAGGATTCTATTGGAATAAGGCAATACGTTGAAAGCTGATGTATATATAAAGCAAAATGATTGAAAATACATGCGTCGACGTTTGATTGTTATAATGTGCATTTTTCACATGTATATACACCAAATCTATCCTGGCTAATCAATTCATAAATTTGCTGTAAGTAAACTATATTTCATCAGAGACCGGTTACAGCTCTACTTAGCATTTTGCACACGATATACCGGGTTTAATATATTTCCGAGTGTATCCTTGACTATATTGTGTCCCACAAAAGTCGAACAGCCAACTTTCCAAGAAAGAACATGATAGGCGATCGCATTGGCATTTCTCTTTGGTGTCGATAACGTATTGAGTGGTAATTACATTTTGAAATTGTCGCTGATTGATAAGGAAACCAGACATTTTGAATAGAATTGTGATCCACTTTAAATCACCCTCCATAAAGTCATATTTAGATTGTTATTTATTTGTAATTTACTTAATTATAGCGTTATATGATAATTAAGATTATAAATAATTAATGATTTTAAATAATCAATTTAGATCAGCTTTTAATCGGTTTCAAATTATAGATTTTAAATTAGTCTTTTGAAATAGTGATTTAAATTGTCCAGCTTATTTATTGATGATTTATTAACTGATTTAATAATAACTGATTAATCTTTATTTATATATTTGTTATTTTGTGCTAAATTAGTTCATTTTATAAAAGTTTATTAGTCTTTTGAAATAGTGATTTAAATTGTCCAGCTTATTTATTGATGATTTATTAACTGATTTAATAATAACTGATTAATCTTTATTTATATATTTGTTATTTTGTGCTAAATTAGTTCATTTTATAAAAGTTTATTAGTCTTTTGAAATAGTGATTTAAATTGTCCAGCTTATTTATTGATGATTTATTAACTGATTTAATAATAACTGATTAATCTTTATTTATATATTTGTTATTTTGTGCTAAATTAGTTCATTTTATAAAAGTTTATTAGTCTTTTGAAATAGTGATTTAAATTGTCCAGCTTATTTATTGATGATTTATTAACTGATTTAATAATAACTGATTAATCTTTATTTATATATTTGTTATTTTGTGCTAAATTAGTTCATTTTATAAAAGTTTATTAGTCTTTTGAAATAGTGATTTAAATTGTCCAGCTTATTTATTGATGATTTATTAACTGATTTAATAATAACTGATTAATCTTTATTTATATATTTGTTATTTTGTGCTAAATTAGTTCATTTTATAAAAGTTTATTAGTCTTTTGAAATAGTGATTTAAATTGTCCAGCTTATTTATTGATGATTTATTAACTGATTTAATAATAACTGATTAATCTTTATTTATATATTTGTTATTTTGTGCTAAATTAGTTCATTTTATAAAAGTTTATTAGTCTTTTGAAATAGTGATTTAAATTGTCCGGCTTATTTATTGATGATTTATTAACTGATTTAATAATAACTGATTAATCTTTATTTATATATTTGTTATTTTGTGCTAAATTAGTTCATTTTATAAAAGTTTATTAGTCTTTTGAAATAGTGATTTAAATTGTCCAGCTTATTTATTGATGATTTATTAACTGATTTAATAATAACTGATTAATCTTTATTTATATATTTGTTATTTTGTGTTATTTTATGTAATATATTAAATAATATGGATATTGTTTAAATTCGACGCTTATCTGATTGCTGCTAACTTTTACAAGCTAAACATTTGCCGAATGCTAAAATGCCAAAGTCCTTCACTTATAAGCTTTTCGATAATCGCTGCATAGACTTTTGGTTTAAGCATAGACTTTATATTGTTTAAGCAGACATGTTTAGGACCCATATACGGCTACAAAAACTATTTCAGAGGAGTTGGCATTATTATTTCTATTGATAAAACTAGGGTAATTATTTTATCAAATAATTATTTGGTCCTTTTAGCACCTTTTTAACCTGAAATATATATATATTTGTAAAATTGAAGTAAGAATTGATGTGTCTCACGTGTTTTAATTCCTGACTTGTTGAGACCAGTAATTAGTCCAATCAAATCAAATCAGCTAAGTCTACATATTTAATATAATTATAAAATAAACAAAACATAATAATGCTAAATCAAAATTTAATAATTAAATAATAAAATTAATAATTGTTATAAGATTTTTTATAACTTATATCATTTAAGTATTTTATTCATATAAACGGAAAGGGGTTTTAATGTACATTTAAACGCACTACATATGAACCTAGGTTTTATTGGATTTTTATGTAATTTTGGATTCCAATATAATATAGGTATAGTTTTATTATCTGATTCAACCTTTATACCCTTTTTATCCATTATAGAACAGTGACTTGTAATAATTGTTTCTAAACTCAACTCACTACGTTCATATGTTGGATTTACATTTAAATCATTAGAATTAACCTCTTTCATTAGTATATCATAACAAAGCTTTTTGCATATGAAGACAAAGTTATTACTAGCTTTATTTAAATAATAAAATTAATAATTGTCTTTAGATTTTCTATAATTTAAATCAAGTTTAAATATAAAATTGAAATTTAAAATAAACGTCATTTTTATGAATTGACTAATAAATAACAGACGTTGTATCAGAATAAGAATTAGAGGTCATCAGGAGGAACTGCTATGCTATCAGGTTTCGGCATCTAACTCCTCTATCCAACATAGGTGAGCTGAATAAATCAAATCAGCTGAGTCTACGTATTTAATATAATTATAAAATAAACAAAACGTAATAATGCTAAATCAAAATTTAATAATTAAATAATAAAATTAATAATTGTTTTAAGATTTTTATAATTTAAATCAAGTTAAAATAAAAAATTGAAATTTAAAATAAACTTCATTTTTAATAAATAATAAATCTCTAATAAATAACTAATAAATAACAGACGTTGTATCAGAATAAGGATTAGAGGTTAACTTAACATTTTTTTATAAGTTGGATCAACTTATAATTTTGCTCCATTAATTTATTGTATGCAAAAACAAGGGTTATCAAACCACGGCTTATAAGCTTGGTGTCAGTCTGACAATACATTAATTCTATGCATTTTCTGATACCCATATAGTTCATTGCAAGTTATTTATGAGTCTACAAAAGACTGCTAAAGTCTTTCGAGTCTACTTAACAGTTTGTTAAAGATTAAATATTTGTTTATTTTAGCAGAATGGCACATTAAGATATACATTATATAGGGTGAAGGTAAGGAGATCAGCGAGATATTGATCCATTAAAGATTGATCGGAAACATTTGATCAAATAAAGTAAAAACCATAATTCTTAAGCTCCCCTTTCCCATTGAGATATAATCAATGCCAACGTGTTGGTTTAAGGGAGCTTCCTTGCTACTTTTCGATGGTAAAATAGCAAGTTTTTAAATTCTTTTTACATGGTTTAATTATTATATTTTGAAACGGATTAATTTTCTCAGATTTGATTTTTTCTAGAACAATTTTCTGGTGTATAGATTTTCAACAGATAAATTACAATGAAATTAAATAATAGCTAATTTTATTTAATATTATATTATATTTATTGATTTAATTTAGTGATGTAATTTTAATTATAAAATTATATGTTTATAGATCTTTCTTAGTTCAATCAAGTCTTTTGTTTTTTAAGAGTGACACTGCCAGCAGTATCAATTTGGATGTAATTTCCAATAATGGATCAAAATGTTATTCTAAATACAAACATGCGTCAAAAAAATCCAGATGTTCATTAGACTTCAATTCGCAGGATGATTTCTATAAATTGGATGTTTACATTTATTTCAATAATTCATTTCTTACCGTAAGTCATAATATTGTGACATCTTGGCAGTTTATGCTTATGAAATACATTTTACTTAAAATAAATTAAGATAATTAGATTAAAATAGATTTAATAGATTAAATAATAGATTAAAATAAATTTAAGTAAATACTAAGCGATTGCATTTGCTAGAAAGATTCTAAATTACCGATAACTCCTCTATAAAGAATCATTTTACTTACTCTACCATTGTGTATATTGTGAATCAATTCATATGGAACTTATTAAATGGCAAATGGCTAGTTGAGTTGCTAGTTTACTGTATTTGGAAATTATTTTGTTATTTAGCCAAAAGTGTTTGCAATACCAACTTGCGTTTTAGGTATCATTGACATCTCCTCATTCAAATTCGATTACTAGTTGCTGCAGTAATTTGTCGATTGGCATATCTAACGGTTATATTGGTTTTACCACTGCGAAATTTGAAAAAAATAATGGTTATATATTATAGTTTACTTATTAATTTCAATCTTTGTTTAAAGGTATTTTGGCGTTGACAGAATTCACTATATTATCTTCACCATCGATGTCACCAATCGGTATGTGATGTTTGATACTCTTTAATTACTTAATATCTTACGATCTTCAGAAAATAAACACATAACAATGTTTTAATTTCTTACATGAAGATCTTACTGACAAGAAACGATCTCGCAAAATGATCTAGATTCTGTTTTTATCGTAGAAATAAGAAAATATTTATTATATATAAAGATTTATAATATACATCATTAATTTATTATATACATAAATTAATACGTCTGGTTTGCTCTGCTCTACTATTTTCTTACTTGTAGAGAATAGTCTTCAAATGACCCAGAGTCATAGTTCCACAGATATCTTAACTATATAAATATATATAGATAATTAAGGTATCTGTAAAACTACACCTTTGGGTCATTTGAAGACTTCTTTATAAGTTAACAAATAGTAAAACACAATAAACCAGACGTATTAGTTAATTTATATCAAACATTTCGAGCTCTCGCACTTTAATGCAAACAGTCGCACACAACAGTTGCAAAATCGATTATGCGTGACTGTTTGCAATGAAGAGCGAGAGCTAGAAATGTTTGTTATAAATAAACTAATACGCCTGGTTTGCTATGTTCTACTATTTGCTAACTTATATATAATCAGTGATAATTTCTGATTTAAATATAAGATTACAATAGATATTTTACATATATAATATGTAAATATATTATTTATGTAATATATAAATATATTATTTATTAAAATAATATATTATTAATATATTAATAATTTAATATATTATTTAATTATTATTAAATTATTTGTACTAGAAGGGATTTGATTGAGTAGGCACTCTATTGAAATATGTATTACCTCTCGAAAAATCTCGTTAGATTTGGATATTTAGTAAATTAACCGAAACGGAATAAAAAATTGCAAGGATGTGACAATATTTCTGCACAGGTTCATTATGATAACGATTTCCAACGGGCCGGTGTACTATATGAAGAATGAAAATATAGACTTAATAAAATATAAATCTTGAAACAGCAATATAGTTACGGAAGTGCATTTTACCGTGATGGAACGATGACAAATTCTTTTTCAAAATTGCTGCAAATAAATTGATACATTAATCTAAGTCTTGTCTATCGCTCGTCCCCTCAACCGTGCCTAGAACGCAACTAGCGTTACCGCGTTGGATGGCAACGCTCAACCTCAGCAGCAGGAAATCCGTGGACCGCCGCATTCCTGTCACTGCTGCTATCCGCCGACCTACTTCGTGCATTAGGCCTTCCTCCTCTGGGCCCAACACACCAAGCGTTTCCACGGCGACCGGCACAAAATTGTAGATCGGTGTCAGGAAGGTGTATTTGATGTTTCTTGTCCTATGCTCCCCTGGCTACCGCGCTATGTGCGGTCACAGCTGTATTTAGATGACTCGGTGCCTAGGTGTCTGGACAAGTGAAGTCCCAAGCCAAACACCTCCCACTAAATAATAATTTACTCTTTATAAATTGGCTGTATCAGAAATGCCTTATTGATAGTCGGTAAGTTTCAAAACGTGAATCACCCGTAATGATTCGATTATATATAAATATATATATATATCTACATAGTGTGAAAAATTACTTGAAACTTAGCAATTTGTTAGATTGATTCATTTGTTCGTTTGATTATTTAGAAGTTTTCGATTTTCTAATAGCTTTTGATCATTTAGAGGCTTTTGATCCTTTGCAAACTTTTGATTTAAAGAATCTAGGTGCAATTCACTATTTAAATAATAGGAGATTATTTTTCAATTAACATAAAAGCAGAGTTAGTGAACAAATAGATTAATGTTTTAAGTATATCTACATAAGTTATTTTTATTAGTGGAGAATGAAATACCAAATTTTTGTATTCTCTCCAATAATAAAAAACAGAAATCATTGAGTGAACAGTTAATTTATAATCTACATAAGTATAAGCTAATAAATAATGTGTTTCTCATATACGCAGTTTATTTCAGTTCCGTTTTATTCAAACTTATTTGAAGATACGCCGATGGTCTAATTTTATTCAAACTAATTTAAAAATATGCCGACAATTCTTGTCTGATTATTTAAATAATTAGCGATGATGATTCAATAATAAGCCAATTTTAGATTGTAGATTAACTTACTTGACAAATATTTGTCAGTATCAAACTATTAATTAATTTCGCAGTAACCTGTACTAAAATTGTTTTTCCTAGATGAAAGTTTTAACAGAGCAATTCCAATTTTACTATTAACAATCTGTATATATGGGTTATACAAGGCAACGCAAACGGTCAATGTAAGTAAGATGAAAATCGAATAACAGAATTGTTAGATCGTTGAATCGCTACATTACTGTAATTTTCTTATTGTTACTTCGTTATTCGATCTGTTCAAGCCGATGATTGTTTACTTTTTTTATTTATTTCCAAATAAACCACCACTTTTTATTTTATATCAAGAATATTTCGCACATAAATAATTTGTTCTTAATATGAACGATTTTTAAACCAAGCGAAATCGACTTACCAATTGCTTTTTAAATTGTAACCTGGAAAATACAATATATCGTCATTAGTAAATAAGCTCGAATTCTGTAATTTTAGCATTAATCTATGAGTTAATATCGTTTTAATTTTTTCAATAATATATTTCTGTAAAATTAATCACATATTAAAGAATTGTCTTCTAAATTAAAATATTTGAATCACCTCGTTTAATTTTAATTGTTAATTAAAACGAAGATATTTTTAATAAGGACCACGACAAGTTGTAGACAAATCTGAAACAGCTTTATCAGAATTCTCTCAGTTAGAGATAAATGATCGATTTTGCAATCGACTCATCTATTCTGCAACGTTATGTTCTGGACACTTATGAAGAGAGGGGCTGAGCTGACAACCGATCATTACCTTGTAGTTAGTAAACTTCGATGGCAGGATTGGATGCTGGACAAGCCTAGTAATCCTAAACGTTGTATGATGACGTGCTGAGAGCGTCTATCAGATGTTTCTGTCAAAGAACATTTTCTGGCTACATCCGGGAAAACTTCTCTCGGTTGCCAAATAATACTCGAAATACTCGAAATGCTTGGTGGACACCAACAGTTAGAGATTTTGTCCAAAAGAAGAAGCTGGCTTATAAGGCAACTTTGTAATATAAATCAGTGGAAGCTGTAGACAAGTACCGAAGGGCAATGAGAGCTTCAGCTCGAGCAGTTACTGAAGCGAAGAAGTCGGCTTGGGAAAATTTTTGAGAGCACTTAGAACTTGATTATAGGTCAGCTTCCAATATGTTCTGGTGGACGATCAGGAACCTTCGTACTCAAAAGCAGAACACTCCTCAAAATGCCTATGACAAGAGAAGATCTATGCTGATTGACATTGAAGACAGACTAAGAAATAGAACCGAATTATTCTCGCAATATTCAAAATCGCTAAGCATGCCCAGTCATCCTATTTGTGACGACAAACGTTAACAACAGTAGACGCTTTTTGCTTTAACGGAGCTCATCAGTACTGTGATTTTAATAATCATCCATAGGCACCTTAACACACGCTTAAACAATGTCTAAAGCTCGAAAAACAGAACTACCCTTAATCTGAATCATCAGAGGAAATTTAGCATAAGCTTTTGAGCATTGCAGTGCGTATTGCAGTTTAACCATGCATCAGGCGCTAAATTCCTTTTAATAGAAATGCTGTTAAAGCATTTCTGTTTAAAAATAATTTTGTCTTGAAAGGGACACTTTCAAGTGTACAGATATATAAAATATAATTTGTTGTTACACCTGCCCTGGGACACCCAATGGTGTACTCACAAATAAATCACTGTTTGCCTCCTTGTAGAGGCAAACTCTTTGCCTCCTTGTAGAGGCAAACTCTTTGCCTCTTTTTGATAAATTCATTATCATAATAATAAATTTTCACTTAAGCAGTTTACATTAATTAATTCGGTTACGAAATCTAATTTGAGACTTGTGGTCACAGCCAAGATCTAAAGAAACATTTAATTTTTTGTATCAGCAGGTTGCACGCAGGTTGTATGATAACAGCCGTCAAAAATACAATATACATTTATTATCGTACAATTTACATTTTCATAATGTTTCGAACAATAATTGCTCTTTATAATAAACTAACATCGATATTATACACATGTAACCTTTTGTTAATGTACACAGAATATTTTAACACCCATTGACGCAAAGCTTCCCGGCATGTCTAAGTTATGGACGTACATTTTCTGTATCACTGTCTTCACTGCTAATTGATGGCTAAAATTAGGAAAAATAGTTTCTACTAAAGCTTAACAAGAACTACTTACTGGAGGAGGTGGTCGTTTGCGAGAATTTGCTTTGTTTTCAAACTGCTTAGCAACGTTTCGACGTTCTTGCATAGAAAAGACTCTGCTAAGACCACGATGAATCTGTGACTTCATTCTTCAAAAAATAAAGTCATCGTAATCTTAAAAATCTAGCTAACTCACCGTTGAACTATAGTGGTCGATCGTACTAATCTTTTTCGTCCGGATTTTATCTCTTCCGTGAATACGGAATTCTAAAAGTATCAACTATCAGCAGTCATTCCGATCACTAATGATCTAATAATTTTTAGCATTTTGATCAACAACGGTTACGTTCGCCTATCGAACTCTTCCATAATAAAGAAAAAATAAATATCTTCCAAAATAAATAAAAAATAACGATAAGCTTAGACTATATATCAGAATACAGTTAATAATTCGTTGTATCATAAGAGAAAAATTTTGTGCGTGATAGTTAAAAACTTCTTCATATAATTTGATATTTATGTTTAACTTCCAAAATTCTATCAAAATAAATATTTTGATAAATATAATATTTTATATTATATTCATAATGTCAAAAAATTATGACACGATTTTAAATATATTAAAAAAACGAATAGCCCAAATCAGTTTTGCCAAATACCCGAATATATTTTGAAGCAAAAATATTATTTAAAAATTTTATATTTTTAATTTATTTGAAATTTCATTATAAAAAAATCGCACATATTTGACCCTCTTTCACCATTCATTATTGCAGACTTTGTAATAATGAATTGTTGACTATGAAATCAAATTTCAACTTTTTACTATATAATCAAATTGTTGACTATATAATCAAATTTCAATTTTTATGGATGAATAATAAATAATATACTTTGTATTAGGATAAGATTTGATTATACTATATAATCAAATTTAATCAGAGGAAGTACTTCCTTATTTGGCCCCGCTGATATGTTGGGTCGAGGCGGTAGGAGCCGAAACCTGATAGCATAGCAGTTCCTCGTGATGACCTCTTATCTTTATTCTAAACAAAGTATGTTATTTATTGTTCAATTCATAAAAATGACTTTTATTTCAAATTTCCATTTTTTATTTTAACTTGATTTAAATTATAGAAAATCTAAAAACAATTATTAATTTTATTATTTAATTATTAAATTTTGATTTAGCATTATTATGTTTTGTTTATTTTATAATTATATAACAATACGTAGACTCAGTTAGCTGATTTAATTCTTTAATTAAAAGAAGTTAGCCGATATAAAAGATACCTGCGCTAGCATTTAAATACGTAGACTCAGCTAGCATATTTAATTATAAAATCTTATGTTGCAATTATTATTTATAAAAATAAATAAAAATATGTTACTATAAAAATAACATCAAGCAGAAAATAGTAAAATATATAAATCAACACAATAATATAAAGAATAAATTTAAACTCTTAAGTGGCAAATTTTTATGGATGGATAATAAATAATATACTTTGTATTAGAATAAGATACTAGATAGTTATTTCAGAGGAAATACATCATTAGCATGTATTTGGCCCCGCTGCTATGTTGGGTAGAGGAGTTAGGGGCCGAAACCTGATAGCATAGCAGTTCCTCCTGATGACCTCTAATTCCTTATTCTGATACAACGTCTGTTATTTATTAGTCAATTCATAAAAATGACGTTTATTTTAAATTTCAATTTTTTATTTTAACTTGATTTAAATTATAGAAAATCTAAAAACAATTATTAATTTTATTATTTAATTATTAAATTTTGATTTTATTTTATAATTATTTTGTTTATTTTATAATTATATTAAATACGTAGACTCAGTTAGCTGATTTGATTTGTAGATAAACCTCTAGAAAACATTGTCACTTAAAAATCGAAGTTCTTTAAAACTGCCTAAAGAATCTTAAGATCAATAATTTATTCAAAGTATTTGTAAGAATACTTTGAATAAATGAATTTCCTTTGAATTCTTTGAATCAAAGAATTTCTTAATCATTAATTTTGATACTTCAAATGAATACTTTGAATCAAAGAATTTCTTAATTATTATTTTCGATACTTTAAGAATATTTTGATACTTTAAATAAATTTATATTTTAAAAATTATTTATCGAGTTTAAATATAATGTTTATAGGTTAATAAATATGTAGCAAGCAAACAGTGTGCATTTATCCTGTATTGAAGTAAGGACTAAAGTACTCATTATTATTCGACAAGAAATCATGGCACGTAACAAGTAATTAAATAAAAAAATCATAAAAAATGTTCTACATGACGTTCAGTTTTGGCATTTTCTGATTTTTGAAAAAATTAGATTATTCAATTTTAAATAATTTAATTAATTAATAAAATAATAATTTAATTTCTACAAGAAAATATAGTCAGAAATTATATTCTTCTGGGGATCTGGCGGCGATCGCCTCCCTGATACATGCCCCGTTACCCCTCTGAATGTCTGCGTTGATCCTCTGTAGCAGGAATCTCCCCGAGATTCCTGCTACAGAGGTCGCTGGATTTTCAATCTCCCGGTCGCTGGTCGCTCGCTGGATTTTCCTTTCGAGTGATATCAAGAATACATTCGTGTTTTTTTCAAGTGCGACCAGGGATTCGACAGCTATAGGTACAAAAACCGTGAACGTGGGATTCAGGTCGCTGTACTTTGTGCGCTTTCTTCGCTCGGCGTCCGATGCCAAGGTACCTGCACCTAGTAATGATCGGGCCAAATAGGAGGATGTCAGTATGTTCACACATGTGCAATCCCATGCGAGAAGCCTCCCACGTTCCCATGGCACAAGAGTAGCGCCGTCTGGCCGTTTACCATCGGTACGCAGCATTCCAGTTGGATCTAATGTACTCGAGTAACCTGCAAAGACGAGTGACGCTTTGATTATGGCATTCATCTGTGCATGCCGAAAATGTCGTTCGGTCGACTTATAGCAGTCCAAATCGTGCCGTCCAAAAGAATCCACCGCTGCTCCACATTAACTTCTATGTGCTGCACATAGAAGTCCCAAACTTAGGCCAATTGTAATTCTCACGGTTTCGTCGTCCAGACTTGTACCTGTAGAGGCGCATGGGGCGCATCGGACGGCCTCCAGAAATGCACCCGCCACATTTCCCTCAACCGCGTGCAGACGTGCAATTTCTGATGGATCAGATGCTGAATCCAATAGCCGTCGTCTTATCTGTTTGTAAATAGGCCTGTTCCAAGAACCCTGTCTCTGTGCATCCTTCGGTGACACTGTAGTGATAAGCGAGGACCACATTAATTTACCGTCGGCAAAGTTGTGGTCACTACTGACTGGAATTGGACTGCCCGACAACAAACGCCCCACCAACCCCTGCATTTTTGACACTGAGGACAGATAAGCTGGTAAAGCTATATTGGCCGCGGATTTCATCCCGATACCCCCGAGAACAACCGGAAGGGTAGCCCCGCACCAAGCTCTATCGTCGAGATGGATGTTAGTTACCCCCTCGAAGCATGATCGCAAAATGTTGTCGTAATCGTTAATTGATGTTCGCTTAAAGGTTGGTGTGGAACGAAGATATCCGATTTTTGTGCTGCTAACACATGTCTAAGCAGGTATAACGCGTCATGTCTAGTCAGGCGCATGAGGTGGGAAGTCATTTCGTCTAGTTCGGTTGTTGCGTCGGCGATGGGTGCATCGATGCTCGTATTGTCTCCAATCGTTGAACCCAAAAGCTTCACTGAGCCAGGTTAAACCGTCTTGACACCTGGCAAAAGATGCGCGATCGCATTCGAGAAGGTGGAACTGTATGATACGACTTCACATTTGGACGGATTAAGTTCGAGGCCTATTTCCTTTCTTGGATCAAGAATTTTGATAATATCGTTGCAGAGTGTTTCGCTATCTCCTGACAGAGTAGCGTCATCCAGATACCAAATGTTGACCGAACTTGTTAGGGAGTCCACCAAATGGTGCACCGCCACTGAAAAGAGCAGGGGGCAGAGTGGATCGCCATGTTGTACTCCCTCTTGAGAGAGTAGGACATCGGTTCCGTAGAATAACCAAGATGTGTCGCAGTCGCAACTTCTGACCAGGAGTGAAATCTCGGGTATGTGCATTTCGACTGCTCGAATTACGGCCGGCCGGCTCATGCAATTAAATGCATTCCGAAAATCCAATTTCAATATCCCCGTATTGTCTGACACTAATCTGATTTGCGTACGACTGGCGTGTACTTCGGCTTCCGCTCCACAAGTTGTACCGACACCGATCTGTTTCGGTGAAGGAAGGAGGGTGGCCTCCGGTGTGACTCGGAGCATGCCACTTTGGCTACGAGACGACGATGTACATTACCGATCGCGATCGAACAAGTCCACAATCAGGCTTATCGAGGGCAATTAACTTAGCCCAAAAGAAAAAAGGGCTAATCTCTTTCGGAACTGCCACTGTCGCGATTACTCGTAGCAACACTTGACCTGCTGCCGTGGAATTGGTAGGGTCCTTCAGGTGCAATGGACTTAAACCGTCAGGTCCACCAGCCGCACTATCGGCGAATGAACTGATTGCGCGTGTGCCTCATCTATGCGAGTTGCTGCTCAGTAAGCTGAGTTATTTGGAAGGTCTTCGAGTCTGCCAGAATCATGGATTTGACGAGGAGGGTGTAAATATGTACTAAGGACGTATTTTCTATGATTAAATTTGACCATTCTAATTTGTTCTAATCTTATTCTAATACAAAACATTTTGTCTATTTTCCATTTGATAGTTCAAGCATTAAAATTCGTCATAATTCGTCATAATTCATCAAATTCGTCAACCATTAACTTAACGAATTTTTTAACATTAAAGAGCATTTATAAATTATTAAAATATAATATATTAGATATTATATTTTTATATGTAAATTATAAATATAATTAATATAATATTATAATATTATATATGAATATATAATATATTAATATATATTAATATAATAGTAAAATATATAAAATATAATATTGCTGATCATTCTAACATTTCAAAACTTACAAAGTCAGTAAGGCATCGTTGTTGAAGAACAAGATTTGTCATTTCATGAGTAAATTCTTCAATGTCCACTCCATGACCCTCTATTAGGATAAATATTAACGACTTCTCAAATGCTTCGGGAGCAGAAGTTCTACATATCTTCTCGTCGACATATGTAATTCCGAATGCGTCTTTATTTCCTGAAATTTTAAATTAAAGAATTTGCTATCATTTTTTATTAAATTATAATTTAATGAATATAATTAATATAATTTAATATAATATTTTATTTATATAATTTATATTTGAAATTTAATGATTTGTTGACGCAGATACACTGAGCATTCATTACACATGGTTTGTAACTTTAGTTTCCTTGGATAGTTACTATTTTGTATGCAATTACCTACATAACTGAGATTTTGTGCAGTATCAATAGAATATTAGATTTTTCGATCAACCTTTACAATTTTGCAATCAATCGCGACGCTTTTGCAATCAATCGCGACACTCGTCGTAAAATAATTGCCAAAATTTACTTTTGGCAATCAATTTCGAAACTTTTGCAATCAGTATCGACGTTTTTAAAATGAGAAAAAAAATTTGAAAATAAATATATTTTAGACTATTTACTCAAGAATTGTTTAACCTATCATAGATGTGTTGGCATTTATAAAAAATGAGCGTATCATGTTTGCATAAAACCTCAAAATACTGTGCTGTGTCAGTGGCTCGATCGACATCAATTATCTTCGAGTTGTCATCGATTATATACTAAAATGGTGATATTAACGTAAATGAATTAACTGAGTCTAATGAGTTAATCAGTAAGTTAGCCCAGATGCCAAATATGCATATCGGTGCATTTGGTTGTTGCGAATGAACCACGGTATGCGGGGTTATTCTTTATCCGTTATTTTCTTATGGGCAATGCAAAAATCCACCGTTATCAGTGGATGCAAGCCACAAAAAATAATATAGACATCACTTCTTTACATGCCCTGTTACCCTTCTTTTTCTGCATCCGATTGATAACATGGTTTTCGATGAAATAAACCTGGTGATTAAAATAAAATGCAAGTATGATAATTGTCAGCGATTTTTACTTGCTTCTTTGAAATTACTTTCGATCTTTTTTGCAATTCCGTTTTTATGAAAGCTTTTAAGTATGTCAGCAAGTCTATAAGAGATGAAAGAATTCCTGAATAAATGATCAATACCAAAAATACTGTACGAGTTTTTATTTTCTCATTTTTTAAATCCTTGAGATTGATTGCAATGGTGTCGAGGTTGATTAAAGAACCCTAAATTATTGACAGACCCATAATTATGTAGTCTTTATGTTCAATTTCGCTTTTTTATCTCTAACACCAGAAGAATCTAAGAATTTAATAACTTGAATTTCAAAATTCATTTACGCATTCGCAAATTTATGCGGTTCGACGGAAGATAATATTGCTAAAGCGGCTAGCCAAACGTTGTCACTATTTACGGAGGTCAACTCAAAAGATTCTGAACATCTATTGTTTTTATAGTGACTTCATAATTTTTTAACTTATGAAACAGCTCAAAATAATCTATTATAGGGCACATAATAGGATTTAATTAATTAATTATTTAATTAATTAAGTTTTAATTTAACTTATCGTTAACTTGAAGTTTTAAATTGATTTGCTTTTGTAACCAAATCAACTATTTGTTCTGAGATGATTAAACAAGATGATTAAAAATTCAGCACAATATAAAATACTTTAAAATACCTTTATATTGACGATATAGATGTATTTTCTTAATGTGTAGTATTTTTACTTCCAGTAAATGCTTGAACTTTTTCTTTGTATGGCCTTTCATATTGGCACTTAATAAACTTGACGTCGACAAAGCAGTAGATCCACGATTTTCGTATGATCGCATTCCCATAATTGATGACTTGAAGAAACCCTGTGGTCGTACTCTCGCAAACTAGGATATCGTAAAATTATGAAAAAATTAATAAAAAATAATAAAATGACGTCAATAATTGAGGCGTACATTGCAATGCGCTATTGCAATGTATTTTTAAGGATTTATTAATTCTAAGAACGTATTATTAATAACGTAATTTAATTTAATGCTATTGTATAAATTCTGTGGAGCAACTATTAAACTTTGCATAGGTCAGCAAACATGTGAAGTTACCTGTATATTACGTTCATCGAAGGACTGAGATTTCAAAATTTAAATCAATAAATTATAATTTTAAAGCTGATGGTTTAATTTGAATATTGTGTCTTGATTGAATTAATACTTGTGTATTAAATTTTATAAATAAACAAATTGCGTATGTACAAGTTTTCCCTTTTAATTCTTATTCGATAGAAGAGAAACAATTTGATAAAATCTTTTTTATCAAATGAAAAATTGTGACATTGTGCTACATATAGATATTTCAATATCTATGAAATAAATATATCTAGCTGGGACCGATCTCGCCAAGTGTTTCGATAACGATGGGGACGAACAAATACGGTCGATCCTCGAAGCCGCTGTATTTGGTTCGTTTGATCTGATCCGTGTTGGCTGCAACAACGCTAGCAGAAGACACTGCATGTGCGACATGACTGGCGGCCAGGGTTTTCGGGCAAGTGAAATCCCAAACGAGTATACGGCCAGCTTCCCATGGCGTAAGAGTCACACCATCGAAGGGGGGTGATCCGGAGACAGCGAGAGCCATTTTCAAATTCTCGTTAAAAAAATTAAAAGTAGTTTTTGATGTAAAATTTTTAATTCATTTATTTTGTAAATGAAATTAACGTCATTTAAACGGATATAATTGTGTTGAAATCGAAGCCACATTTCAATGACTAATTTTACATTTCAATAACTATTATCATAAACAAATTTAAATTGACATTTTGTATTAAAAACATCAATACGTTTAAAAATAAACATTTAAAACCTACTAAATGATGTATTATTTAGATATTTATTCAAAAGAATTGCGTAAGCATTCATTTAAGATTAAGATAGTAGAATATCTACACACTTTTAGTTTAGACAGTAAGAATCTATCAACTACAATTTTCGATTGTTTGATCGAAAAAGTTTCGATTGCAGCTGATCGGAAATTTTTGATCAAATGCAATTAATAAGGTTTTTACTTACTTCTAAGCAATCTTCAAATACAAAAAGCACGATTGATGAGCCTTCTCCGATCATGCAGTCCGTCAGTTCCACCAAAGACACCTCCCTGATAAAGCTTCTGCATTTTGAACTCAGTGAAGGCTTAAAAAATATAAATATTTAATCAAACAGAAAAAATCGCTACAAAGCACTAGAATAAAAAAATTCATGCATACGTCAAAGTAAGTTTCATGAGATTCGCATGCCTCCTAAAAATAAAAAAAAAGTCAATCGGTAAATTTGAAGTATAAAATCTGCAAAATCAAATTTTTGAACTTAACATTTGGTAGCATTCGTGCAAGCGATTGTTATATCGATCACAAAAATAACATGCAAAAACACATTTAGACATTAGTAAAATGATTTTACGAAAACCAATTAATTAAAAATTGTACATTTTGAATGTGTTAGAAAAAACTTTAAAGTGTTTAAAGAGAAATTTAAAAAACTTTTAATCATTAATTCAGGTCTGTCGTGGGGAGGCGGGAGTTGATTGTTCGGGCAAAGCTTTCGGTTTATTACGCAATCTTCGTTCCTATCTCAACTTATCTTAAGGAAAATATCTCGGATACAGGCGACCAAAATGAGGTTCCTTCACGGTGTGGGCGGTTTTACCCTTGGAGATAAGGTTAGGAATTCAGTCATATGGGATGGACTCGGAGTAAAGTCGCTGGTTCTCCATATCGAAGTCAGTTGAGGTTGCTAGGACACGTTCTGAGGATATCTATAGATCGCATTTCCCTGAGGGTTTTCCTGGCCGGATTCTCTGGAAGGAGACTTCGAGGTAGACCTCGATTGTAGTGGAGAAATTAAATCTCAAAACTGGCCGGAGATCGCCTTGGGCTATCTAAAAGAGAACTTTGGTTCGTGTACTGCCTCAACAATCCGACACCCGGACCAAGAAAAATCTTGTTTTTGATTGTTTTTCTGGTCAAGAAATTGCTGTTGTTGAATCATTAGGCCGTTACTTAAGACATGTTCTATGGTTTGCAATTTTTGTTTCGCAAGCGAGAACATGAATTAAAGAACAATAACCAAACAAAGAAAATCAAAATTATAAATTAGGACTTGGTTTAATAATTAATATTAATTATATTAATATTATATAATATAAATAAAAAATAAAGATTTATCAAATAAGTTAATAAAATCTTCAAAATTATTTTTTTAATATAAATACATTTATATAAAAGTATTAATGACAAAAAACCAGTTTCCTAAAGTTACTTATAAAAGCAAAGTTTTATAATTATTTTATAAAAATAATATGGTCCAAAACTATCAGTAAATGAATGTAAAATGAAATATTATCATATCATATATTATATGTCATATATATCGTGTAAATACCACGATATAGGCATTATGTAAATATGTATATTAAATATATATTTAAATATATACATATATAACTTAATATATACAAATATGTTTATATTTATTAATTTAAATTAAAAATACATAATTTAATTTAAATACACAGTCTTTATGTATTTAAAAAGATTTTAATATTAAATTCAATTTTAATCTGAAATTTTAAATCAATTAAAAATTTGAAAAAATCGATGAATCGAATTCTAATAATTGATTTAATGATTAATTAATATTAAATTAATTTTATCACGTTAATCGCAATTTAATAGATTAATAATTTAATAAACCATGTAGAGTCGGTCCACCAGTGGGATCTGCACAAGCTACAGCGACTCGCGGAAGTTTATGATTATCCCTCCTTGAGGTGGACGACCTTTGGGGACCTGGGTTTCGATTCGTCGAGACCAGAGGTGACAATATATAACTATAATAATACTAATAATACTAATAATACATTTTTTGTAAAATGCAATCTACTGAAAGCTGTTTTATAAATGCATTGATTTATTGTGTACTTTCATTGCTTCTAAGTGAGCTTGAGTTTATTGAAACAATGATGTGCGCATTGTTTAAAAACTATGAAAAATATTGAGATCGGCTCGCTTTAGAACTCGGTCTTTTCTTAGACTTACCGGACACTTATCAACACAATTAGCAATTAGAAGTACAGCCTTCCAATTAGATAACTTTGCCTTTTCAGAATTCAAATTTTCGGCGATCTGCTTAAGAGTATTAATACAATCCGTTAGAGCCACGTAGTCCGGAGTGTGTCTTCTGGTATACTGCTGAACAGCTACAAAAGTTACAGGTAGACGTTTCATCTTATCTAAAATCAATTTATTACCACCGAAGAGAAGAATTACACTGGGTATGCGTTGAACAGGTCGTATGAGTAAATCGGATATTCGCAAACGACGACATCTTAAGTCAGTCTCAAACTCCTAGAAAGTAACAGATTTCGATAACAACACTTATTACGTGATGCCAACTTATTATTATTTAGGAATTATTAATTAATTTAATTAAACATTTTTAATCTTTTAATTATTGTCAAATAATATTTTTTATTAGTTCTAAACTTATATGAAATGTTTAAACAGATCAGAATCATTAAAAACAAAAACATTTGTATGAAATATATTTACTACACAGGTGTGTTGAATCATACATTTGTCTAGTGTGAGTCAAACGGTGATTAAACCCGATGACACGTCATAAAAGTTTAATACGTGATATCATACGCATCAAATGATTAATGAAATTAATAAAAGTTAAATTATTTTAAATTTATTAAAAAGTAAAAAAATGAAATTAATTTGCAAAATGCAATGTAAAATATTATAAAATTTGGTCGAGATGCTTAGTACAGTACGGAATCACGTAATAACAAGCTTCAAAGATCTAATGAAATTAATAATTTTCCATTATTTTTGTAAAATATAATCTACAATAATAAAAGAATCTGTAGATTTTATAAAATTGCATTCTCTTCTTTTATAAACATCCTTGTGGCTTTCAATTAAACTATAACCTGTTTTCGGATATGGTAATGAGACTGCAGATTTGATCCCACCAACCGATCTCTTTATTCTATTCTCTCATCGTTTTCTGTATTTACAAGTTGGTCTGGACTATGATGTCTATCTTGACTTTTCATTTTAAAATATATTAAACTTATTTTTTAAGAATGAAACTGGTAATTGACCTTTAATTATTATTCTGATATTGACCTTTAATTCTTATTATTGATAATTTAATCAATAATAAATTAAATAGGCAGTAACTTACTTCCTAAAATACTCAATCAAAATTAATAAAATACTGACCGAGATAAGTGTATTACAACGTGAATACCGTGCATAAATAGACATTAATATGATGTTTTAAGTATTATTTGATAAATTAATGATGAATTTAAATGTTAACGTTTACAGAGTATGTTGCCATGTTTAATTTAAGAAAATTCTTTTAGATACGTTTATCGCTTACTACAACAAACACTTTATATCTTTACGATAATTAGCATTTAATGATCGAATTAGCATCTTAATAATGAATTATAACTTTAGATAATATCGATTATTTCTTAATAATCGATAATAGTCAAAGCTATATTGCCTAATATTTGAAATATTGTTTGATATATAACTGCAATTTGAATGCGTACTTTAATATACTGATCAAATTGCGGTTTTTCTTTCCGTAATCTTTCAATCAGGTCCCGTATTTCCTCGTAGCACCGGATAAATGGTTGATAGGCAGCTAGAAATTTATCTTGCCTGCTAACAAATATATTCGACAAAACAACTGGGGACGGGTTCGCTTGACGCATTAGCCTATCTATATCGGCGTATATTTCCAGGTGAAGCAGGTACAATGGCAATATAGTTTTAAAAATTTGATCTATAAACGACAAATGCAACATTTGATCTCGACTGCCTGCTTTCTGCCCTAAATCGTCCTTCATTTCAGCTAACAGTTCTAGTATTTGTAGATAGTTCTTTTCGGTAATTTGAATTTCTGCCATTCTCGGCTTTCGTTGTTTGCATAGCCCACGCTCGTCTAATAAAAATAGTGCATTCGGAAATAAAATGTTTAACATTTAAGAAAAACATTACAAAACGCTCAATATTTAAATTATAAATTAATAAATTCAATTAATCTGTACAAATTAATTCGATATAAACATAATACAGACAATTAAATTTAAAGGAACATTTTTTAATTAAAAGTTTAAAATTTATTTTCGAGCGCAAAAATTGATATTAAATACAAAATTATAAAATGACTAGGATAATTATCCAAATTAATTTTCTGGTTTATATTAGATAAAATATGATTATATTTATTTTTATATTTGAATATTATTATAATATTATATAATTTATATAATTTTGTAATCTCAAATTTAATTTTTTAAATATACAAATATAAAATTTATTAATATCAAATTAATTAGTATACAATTTTATACGCTTTTACCATATGTAATTTATTGTAAATCATAAGTTATAAATTTAATCTTTATATTTTTAATTAAAAATTTAATAAAGATTAAATAAAATTAACAAATTATTTTTTCATCAATTGAGTTAAACTATTCAAATAATTATAGGTAAATCATTTTAAGAAATCTGTTCAATATATAATCTATTGTTTTAGAAGTTGACGAGCAAGGAAACATAATTTATTTAATGAATTTTCGAATGCAACTGCATTCATCATCAGATTGTAAGTAGTTAATATGTATAACAAGATAGTTTAAACTATCTTGTTATACATATTAACTACTTACAATCTGATGATGAATGCAGTTGCATTCGAAAATTCATTAAATAAATTATGTTTCCTTGCTCGTCAACTTCTAAAACAATTGTTTATAAGCGAGAGTTATATCTTCAAGAATATATAATCTATAAAACATTATATTTGTCTTCATATAGAAAATAAGAGAGAGATCAGATGAAATTGATAATTGAAATTTTATAAATAAAATATTTTTGGGAGAAATATTTTTCCAAGAGTATTATTAACAATATTTATTTTTATTTATTATTATATGCTGTAAATGAAACCAGTATTTAAAATTTTGATCTCAAAAATAAATGTTTTCTTCTTTTTATGTACGAAAAACATTTAAAAATTTCGGAAACCGCTTTGATATGGCCATTATGGCATTTAATAATTAAATAATCATCAAATTATATAGTATTATTATAATTAATATTATATTAATTTATATTATAAAATTTAATATTTTTAATTATCTTATTTTATAATTATAATAATAAATTATAATAATTTTATAATTTATAATTATAAAACCTGTAGAGATAGCCATAGGTTGACAATGCCAGATTTGTCAAAATATTGTTTATCAATGAAAGATATAATGACTATTTTACATTCGCAAACCAATTGAAATTAATCAAGATGATGTTTATGAATAAAAACAGGAAAATAAATTATTCAAAATGTCATTTAAATATATAAAATATATAATAATCAAGATATATCAAGACAAACTTTTGTAGATTTTTTCTATTAATAGATGACATAGCAGATTGATATATTTGCTATGAAACAAGGCATAAGTTATCGCGCTTAAACTATTGTAATTTGATTTGACAAACATTGATATTATATTACATTAATATATTATAATTAATATATTATATATTAAATTAATATATTATATTACATTAATAATATATTAATAGTTAACTTCTTGGTTTTCTTTAGTTTTTCATCTAAAGAAATGGAAGAAATTTAATATTAGGAACTGGGTCCGCTGCTTTTGAAGATTGTTCCATTTGGTTCTATTAAGGGCGTATTTGGCTTACTGCATAGACCCTTGATGACTTATCGGTCAGACCAGGCAGTAACTGAGCACATAGCTTACCGGGGACGCCGTCGTCCTGACGTTTAGAGTATTGAGACAACATTCCATAATGCTGATGTTTATGGCTGGCTTTTCAAGAAGTCTATAGCCAACACACTTCCTTTCTCAGCACGGGCTTGAAACCGGCTATGGCCGAGTTGGCCATGGCCGGTTCCAAGACAGTGCTGAGATATAATATATTAATACTTATATATGTTAATATTATACATACGGTATTAATTATATGTTAATATATTGCATTATGTATTAATAATGATTATGTATCAATGAACAAATAATAGTAGATTTGATAGTAAATCAAGTCTTATCAGGTTTTGATAGTTAATAAGAACTACCAGGTTTTTAAAATGAATAGTAATTTCAATATCAATATTAATTCAAAGGTATAAATATACGCAACATAATACGATTTAAGTTATATATTCTGTTTTAAGCTTCTTCTCTTCTACCCGGTATAAGCGAATAAACCAGTAAAGGTATAAAATTACTACTTCTTTTGATTTTTAATAAAATCAAAGAAGAAAAATCATATCTATTTTTATGTCATATTATTATATTTGATCTAAACAATTCAATTATTGAACACCACAAGCATTTAGTGTTCAAATTGTAACTTTATTAATATAACATATAATAATATATTATTAATATATTATTGTGTTGATTATTATCTATCCATAAATACAATTTATGGATGAAATACAATTTAAATAAAATTTTATTGAGGTGCTTATTATAGTCTTTCTTAAATCAATTTTTGTCTTTGATTATTTACTAAAACTTAGATTATTAATTCAGTTCATGTATTTTATATTATTTATAAATAAATATTAATGATAATAATTATTAATAATAACTAATTTGTGTATATTGTACGGCAGAATATACGATCAATTTAATAATAAAATATAATTTCTGAATCAAATCAGATCAGCAATCTGATTTAATTTATAAATTTAAAATAATGAAACAATAAAATATATAATTTTAAATATTAAAATCAGATGCCTTTACTAAAAATATCACGCCAATTTCAGATAAAACATTAAAAATTGTTTAATAATTTTAATTATGTTAAAAAGAATTTTTATAAAATACTTTTCGTTTTCATTCGTTGTTTTTAATCAATGTTTTTAGTTATAAATACAATAGGTTGCACTGCATTAAAATCAGATGGCTTCATGTAGCCTTATCATTAAAAAGTTATTGAGTGAAAAAAAACATTTATATGTCGTCGCGATAGTCTAATGACATTATGCCGACAAAGTCTGTTAAATTGGGACAAAACGAACAATTACTGTAACGCATTGAATGTAAATTTGTTTTCATAATCCTACCTCCATCTTGCTTTACAATTGAATTCTGTGAATGTACACATTTTATGAGTTCCCAGGTTTGACGCAATATTCTAGCCATTTACATGACCGAAATGAGAAGAGCAAATGACGGTATCAATACAAACGATGATATCGATATGTAAAGCGTCAGCAAAATGTGTAGTTTATGCTAAGCACTGATTGACCTCTTTTTGGTAAAACTGGTCACTTATGAAATGCAAAAGAGAACTTTAGCTATGCAATAGCGTTGCAAAAACTAAAAATAATATGATTTTGTCCCAATTTTTTAATTTTCATTTAAGTGGATGTCACATTAGATGAAGATACGTTATCATAAATATTGTTAACAAATGTAGCCGATTTTTGGCCATCTGCTCCGAATTGCTCTACATAGCCTTAACATTTGCATGGTAAAAAGCAATACTCAATGTATTAAATAGTCTTATATTATTTTGAGAATCAATAAATTAAATTTGAATTAAAATTTTTTGTGAATCACACGTCCTCAAACACGTCTTTGCTATTTTTGGTTCAAAATTAATAATGATTTTCATTTAATGCACATAACAATAATAATTTTGTTAACTTTTTAATTTTGTTAAAACCTCTGCAGAATCGCCTGCAGATAATAATAGCTGAAGATAATATTTTAATTATTTTGAAATATTTGAAAGAATATTTAAAAGAATATAATTAATATTAATTATGATATTAATATAAATATTATATTTGTATATAATTAATATTAATTTTGCGTTTAATTTACTAAAATTCTACTAGATTTTTCAAAGAATTTAATAGAATTTTAATTTAGAATTAAAATCTAATAAATATTAGATTAAATTAATAAATTTTAATCAAATAAATATTAGATTATATTAATTTTTTTAGTTTAATTAATTTTAACTAAATAATTAATTAATTTATTAAAATAATTAATTAATTTATTTAATTTTTGGTTATTTTTGGTTATTTTTTATTCAAAAATCCCATAATCCTTCAATCTAATATTTGAAGTGCATTATATATAATATTTATATTTATTATAATCTAATATTTATAGTATATATTTAAAAAATATAAAGTCATTAAAATTTCAATTGTAACAATGTCTGCACAGGTATATCAATTTAAAATAATTAAAAGTTTTAATGTAAATTGAAACTACAAATAATTTATTTTGATGTTAATCAATTCAAATGTAATAGAAAACAGTGTGAATCCTAAGGTATTTACATTTTTATAGCCAGTAAATAGGTAAAATGTCTAGCTAATGCTATTTTATAAGCCCAGTTACGTTTTAAATTATAAACATGTAATTTACATCAAATACCTCTTGTGTCAGTTTCTAATAAGGACAGTCTAGATGATCGACGTCTTCGCTTGACGGAATTTGAATTTGATGATGATGTGCTAGGTGAACATTGTTTCACTGATGAAAGACTAGATACACTTGATGTGGAACAGCGTCGCTTCCTATCGTTAACAGTACCGCGCAAGTCACAAGTTGATGAATAATCTCTATTTGCCTGAAAACATTAAAAACTTTCGAAACCGAATTCAATATGGATATTAGATTGTACCATGTAAATACGTTCATTCAACCGCCCGTTTACATTCAACGAATCTGCAAACCACTAGAAAACACAAACATTCGAATTAATAACTTAAGCATTTAAAATTCATTATAGCAATGATGTAGTAAGAGTCCAAAATCCAAGCAATGACGCAAGTAAATATGCTACTATTCATATTTACAACCAAACAATGACTGTAAATATAAGGCATTCTAAGAATTACAAATTACAAATTATCACAAATTACAAATTATGAGAAATTTGCAATTTATAAATTGTCTCATTAACATAACGAGGAAATAATTTTATAATTTAAATAATTGCAACGCAAAACACATTACACAAAAATAATTCTCAAAAATATAAAGATCTTTCAATAGAATGTTTGACTGATAAATCAGCTCTATACTTTAATTGATAGATTCATTTGACATATAGAACACAAACATGCATGAAATCAGTTAAATAGTTATATAAAAATAAAATGTTCGAATATAAATATTATGCTGATATAATTAAATATAATTTTGTGGATTATCATTAAACAAAAAGACAATAAGAAAAGATAATTAGATAAAAATAAATTTATTGGATTACAGACAATTAATTATGACGAATAAAAAATATTTTACAATTTTTTGATTCAAATACATGTACATTTAAAAATGTGCATGATGCCGTATTAATAAAACATTCAAATATAGTAATTATTTAATAATAAAAATTAAGATTTTCAAATAACATATTTCACTAATTGTTCTTTATAGTTAGTGAGGAGAAGTTTCATCTTACAAAAAGATAAAACACAACAACGGATCAGTAGCGATGGGTTCATTGTTAATGATCTATAACAATGGATCATCACTAGATGGCCCGTACTCATCTGACTGTCAATTGTAGGAATATTTTGTGTGATTAAATGTCAATCCTCAAAGCTGGAAAAGCGTTCGGTACACAAGCACGATTTTATAATGATAAAAGTAAGGTATTTCTTTCACATAAGGCGAAATATTTTAACTTATAACAAAGTTAGTGTATTGCATGCAATGTTACAGGTGACTAAATTAATCAACGATTTAAATAAATTTGGAATAAATCAGTTCGATTCGAACACTCCTGAGGCTATAATAGCAATCTTACCTGACGATAATATTAAAATTTATTTTAAAATATTATGTTTTATGTTTCCTTTTAAAATCCATTTATATCCTAGTGCTGGATCGTCTAGACTAAACTTCGATGATAATATGTAAATACTTTATTTACTCACAAATTGATTAATCGCAACAAGAAAGAAAATCGACAGGAAAAAAATACTATTTTCCACAACACTTGTTGAATAGCGAATTATTTATAATTAAGCAACAATTGAATTTGCCGTAAGGCAACCGAATTAATTATGCATAAGAAACGATATATCAAATTAATGTGGAATCAGTAAATTTATAAAATAGAATTTTATTAGAATTTAAAAAAAAAACTAATATTGATAATATAGTATTGATAATTATAATAGCTTTCGGCTTACCACATTCAGAGAAATTATTTGATATTTCATTTTTATAAAAGGCTTTGGTTTTAGTTCAATAAAACAAATGGACAGGAATTTTGCTAATATTATATTAATATAGTAAATATAACATTTAATTATTATAATTTAATATTATTAAAATTTATTTAATATTATTAATATTAGTTAATATTAGATTATAATAAGATAATCTTAAAATAAAAAGTTTTACTGTAACAAACAGAAATTTTATAAAATGAAAAAATCTAAAAAATAAAATCTTTATAATTTTAGATTTCTACTTAAACTTAAAACAAATAAGGCGTTTCTAATGTCACGAGAAATTAATAAAAAAATTTATTATTCATAGAATTTAATAAACATTCAATTGTAATTAAGTATTGCATTCTTCCGTGGAAAGCGTTCATTTCGACAATTAAGAGACAAAATTAAAGGTAACTTGAAAAATAGAATAAAAAATTATAAATTATAAATTATAATATAAATATATATTATAAATTATAAATTTATATAAATTATAAATTTATTAGAATAAATTTGTAAAAAACTAAAAACTTTTCTTTAAAAAGAAAAGTAGTATATTTCGGTAACGAATATGTGGCTAATAAATGTCGCTGAATTTTACAAATCAGCGACAATTTTCCGAATTTTCCAATTTGTAAGATTGACATCCTTAGAATTCAGTTAAGAAAATTCTTTAAATTTCAGCACAATTAAATAATACAAACAATATAAAGGTTACTTCCGTTTCATCGCTAGTATGTGTTTTAGTGATCTTTATATGTAATCATTAGTCCAAACATATCTTTATTGGTATATTAAACATAGCAAATGTTGATTAAATAGCTGTATAAAGCTATTGTTTATCGAGCGATAAGACGTTTCAGGCCAGGCCATTCTTAGTCAGAACGCGAATATCATGCACAAATAAACATTAACTTGAAGTAGACTCATTCTATGTTCCATATGATGAGAAATGTAAAAATATCCCTACTTTGCAGAAACATTGTAAAAATATAAACCTTTATTCAAGCATACATGGCTTAGAAATTTATTTTTCATATTTTGAAAAATTCTAATAAGTATTTGAACCTAAAGAAAATGAGGTAAAAACCAGTACCTGTCATATTTTATTATATTTTAATAGCATCCATTCTAGAAGATGGTAACATTTTTTGCTTAAATAGCGTTTTCTTCTGCAATAAGAGATCGATTTCTTAATAATTCCTTTCATGTGAAAAATAAAAAGAATTATATTTTTAATTAAACATCTTTAACTGTTCATTTTCGTTACTTGTATATTCGCTATATTGTAAACTTTCTACGATATAAACTTATATTGTAATATTTTATATTGTAAACGTTCTACGAATTACAATCCATTTCTACGAAATGGCATGTAACTAAGTTCTTAACATAAGCTTTTATGTTAAGAACAATATAATCAATTTATATTTCGTGACATTTAGTAATCAAATGACATGGGTTATTTCAAAAATGTCAATGATCTCATTGGCATTTATGAAATTAATGTTAATTTACCTTAACTTTTTAATTTATTTACGTTTAGCTACTAAAAAGACTTCATATTAGTCAAATGATCAGATCCATATGCTATTTTTAAATATGTTACTTTAATAAAGGTCAATCGTTAACTAAAAATGATCGAAATGTATAATAGCAGAGCAAGTCAACGCAAATTAAAAATTGTAGTTTGTTTTCACAATTTATAAACTGACGACATTTTCATTATTAATTAAATTTGTAATGTGTTAAGTGTAAATATTAAACTATTTTCTAGATGAAAGTTTTATATGCCTTGTTTTTATACCATTTGCAACAAATTTCTTTGGCCGAAATTCCAGCGAAACCATTAAATAACGAAAATGACTATGATATGTGTGAAAGCATAAGTTACCGACTTGCTGCACCTGTTAGCGGTATGATAATTATCTGTAAAACTGAATTTAAATTTTTGACAATTATTTAAATTTTAGAAAATGTATTAATTGACTTAATTAATGTATTAAGTTAGTAAATTCTAAAGTAAAGTTAGATTCCGCCAGTGACTAGTGTGATGGTTTTTAATTTAACAGACAATTGATCAGAAGTTGAAGCAAACTTTAATTTAATCATATTTTTATTTTCTTGGTAATTAAAAATTAAACAATAAATAAAAAGATCAAATGACATTTTTATTAATTCATTCGTTTTAATCATTCGTGGATGAAGCAATATTTTAATAAAGCTTTAAGAATAAGAACAGAGAATAAGATTCAAAGCAATTTGAGAAAAAATTTTATACGAAACAATAGAGAAATGAAAATATTTTGATATACACTTAAATTCGAAATAAAGTAACTAAAAAAAAGTAAAAAAAATCTACTTTAAAATACTACGAAGCAATAATTTAAAAAATTAAAGTAAAATTGAAATACTTTAAAATACTACGAAGAGATTATTTAAAAAATTTAAATTTAAATATTACTATTTTTGATTATAGTTAAATTATAATTCAAATTAAATTTTAATTATAATTTTGAATTATAATCAAATTAAGATTAGATAAATTAGAAGGCTAAAATTCAAAATATTATTATTAATATTACATATAATTTAATATCTATCTAATACGAAAATTTTATTAACAATTTTTAATATATATATTATTTTTCAATTTTTTATTTTAATTATAAACGTTTATATAAATGAGTTTTACTGTGAAATGTGGACTACAAAGAAAATTCATTAACTTTTATTAAAAGTCAAAAATGACAACAAAATAAACGCATGGAGATTGATTGGCAGTATCAATACAATCAATGACATGATTGCCTTACTTAATCGCGAAGCATACGACGGGTCAATATGGAATTCGATGATATGCTCATCGTCGTATTGAATCTTCGGTAAATGAACAGAAAATTTATGTATGCATTAATGGATGATTTCCTTAACTTCATAACTAAATTGGTTTTGCACACGTACGTTATACGAATATAGCATTGAATTACATACCGAGTAAATTTAATAATGTCTTGATTTTCACCGAGAATCAAAAACAAAAAATAAATAAATTTGCGCTAATAAAATTAACTCTTTAGACAAAACTCTCTCTTTTGCCTGAAGATGCCAATTGCATTGGCAAAGTTATTTTGTTTTTTAATTCACGTGGAAGAAGCCAATAAATGATTATACTAATAGTGAAATCGGAAATTTAGAAATTTCAAATTGAAATTTTCACGTACCTTTTTAAACTTCTGATGGTGGATCATATATTTGTTGTATAATATCCGAGTACAACTAATTTTATTAGGAATTTATTGAAATCAATCTTTTTTATTATTTTTGTCCATTATAGTAACACATTGTCTCATTTTATAGATACTATTAGTCCAATAATGATTTATTCACTAAATGAATGGTGCGAAAACTGAATACATTTCGCAACTTAACACTTTAACGTGATAAAGTAGCACAATAAAGACACGGAAATTAGACCGTCTTATTGTAAATTGTGACATTAGCGGTGGTGTTGCATCAACACATAGCAATATAGTGTAAGATTTAAGATAAAAGTGTTCAATCACATTGTGCGTAGTTACAGCAAAGTTTTAGCATAGAATTCCAATAAATTTGAAAAAGGCATTCGATTTTATTCTTCTCTATTTTGAAGTAACAAAGCATCAAAAATAAAATAAACTTCATTTTCATACTTGATATTTTTAATATCGTAAAGTTAAATTTGCAAGTGCAAATCCATTAGTGAGATAGTTTTACAAAAATGCAGAACATATAGAATAAATCAAATCAGTTAACTGAGTCTACGTATTTAATATAATTATGAAATAAACAAAACATATAATGCTACATCGAAATTTAATAATTAAATAATAAAATAAATAATTGTTTTTAGATTTTCTATAATTTAAATCAAGTTAAAAAAATTGAAATTTAAAATAAAAGTCATTTTTATGAATTGACTAATAAATAACAAACGTTGTATCAGAATAAGAATCAGAGGTCATCAGGAGGAACTGCTATGCTATCAGGTTTCGGCCCCTATTGCTCAACCCAACATAGCAGCAAACAAATACATGCTAATTACGTATTTCCTCTGATGAAATTTGATTATATAGTATATTATATTTTATCTAATACAAAGTATATTATTTATTATCCATCCATAAAAATTTTCCGCTAATGATTTTAAATTTATTTTTAATATTATTGTGTTGGTTTATATATTTTACTATTTTCTGTTTGATGTTATTTTTATAGTAATCTAGTTTAAAATATGTATCTATTAAATTATTTAAACGATTTTGAAGAAAGCCAATATCATTACATATTGTTGTAATTCTTAAAATTTCATTATTTAATGTATTATATTTTATATTATATTGGTATGCATGAATGCTCATGCAAAAATATGTTTCTTGTAAATTTAAATATGTCATCTTTACGATATAAATTAATAGTAGTTTTAGTTAATGTTAATTTAATGCTCATAACTACTGGTTATGCAGTCAATAAGTAGTAAACAATAGACTTGTGATATTACCGTCTGGAAATCGTCTATGAGCTGTCTATAAGCCGTCTATGAGCCGTCTAGAAACATCTAGGAACAGTCTAGGAGCTGTCTAGAAGCCGTTTAGGAGCTATCTGAGAGCCGTCTATGAGCCATTTGAGATCCGTCTAGGAGCCATATTGAAACCTATATGAGCCGTCTAGCAGCCGTCTAGGAACAATCTATGAGAGGCCTAGCAGCCGTCTAGGAACAATCTATGAGCCGTCTATGAGCCGTCTATGAGCCGTCTAGGAGCCGTCTAAGAGCCGTCTATGAGCCGACTAGGAGCCGTCTATGAGCCTATTAGGAGCCGTCTAGAAGCCGTATAGGAGCCGTATAGGAGCCGTCTAGGAACCTCTAGTAGTCTCTCTGAACCCATCAGTCTAGTGACTATTCTACTGATAAGCCAAAATATGGAGGAAACGGCTTTTAAGCCAAATTTGTTTATAATTCAACCATTGAAAAAATGCTTTTAAATTTATTGTCATTAATAAATGACAATAAATTATTCAATTTAAAGGGTTTAATTTTCACCAGATCAAATTTTCCATTTTTCTTATATTCTATGATGGGACTGCTAAACATTAAAGCGCCGGAAGAACTAAAACAATAAATTACTGGATTTTAAAATGCTACTTTGTGGTTACACCTACTTTTGTTTGTTAGCTTTAAAACACAGTAAAGATCAATCTGCTCTCATTTTCTTTTAGGTCTTACGTTTATAATATCGAAATGCCAAAAGAATTATTTTCTCAAGGTTGTGAATCAAAAACAAAATAATTTGTTATTCATTTTTATTCATTTTCGTTAACCAAAAACGTCTCGCAAAGCATACAAGGAAAGCTACATGGCATTAAGTATGCAAAGTTGGATAAAGTCATACAATTAAATTACATACAATTAAATACAATTACATACAAGGATTGATGAGCAATGACAATTGAACATTTTCGGTAAAATTTTCAGTGCCACATTGTTTAAGAATGCCATATAAATATTCTTGGTTTTGTCTGTTTCGTGAGCTCGATTTAATTAGCTTGAATACAACATATAATTTAAAGTAATTTTATTGAATATAACATTAGGTCATGACAGCATTTATGATTTTCGGTTTGCACATTTAGACCACGCATCTAACCACTTAAAAAAAGATTAATTACGTGCAACCTCAATGAACTAGTTTGAGTTATTATCTGCTTTATTAAATAATGCTTCGAATTTATTTAGCATTTAATTTATAAATTAAAAGCTAAATTTAAAATTATCTTGATAGAAACGTTTCGAATTTTTTTAATTTTCATAAAATTTACAATTTCGGATTATCAAGTATGAAATTTAATATATCGTATTCTATTTCGCAAATAAATGTATATGAGCAAACTTCGTATTTCATTGGAGAGTAAAAAATAAAGTTTGTGAAAACGTCGAGATAAAATAAGCATAATTTGAACACTTACATCATAAAATACGACATATTTTGGAATCTTTTTAGATTTTGACCATAAAACAGCCGAACTTTTAAGTATTAGGTGAGTACATTCTTCGACATCTGATGTCACAATAGCACCCTCTTTCTGGGCTTGCTGTGCGATTAAGTCAATCTCATCGTCATTAAAACCTAGCAAGCTGAATTTCAAATTGCAAAATACTTTGATTTTGTATTTGCAAAGTAAAGAATCTGTATTGATATTGAAGTTATCATTGTTTCTCCAAGCCCAACACTTTTCTACCCATGATTCAGACACAATTTTACAATTCCCATAGGAAACAGCTCGCTAAATAAATTTATATAATAAAATAATAAAAAAATAATAGATAGCCAATAATGACATGTATTTAATTATAAAGCAATTTATCGTGAATAATGATTAATAAAATCCAACAGGTCCACTCAAACGGGACAAAGATGATATTTACGTAATTCGTCTTCAAAAAAATAAATCCTAATTAAATCGTTAGCTAGCCAGATTTTGTCATTTCGAGGATATCTAAAGGATATCTAATGGAGTGTCTGTAATTGTATTAAATATTCATTTCATCTCGATTCTTCGAGAGCCACTTTTCGTATCAGTTTTAAGAGACCGTAGCCGATTCTGCCTAAAACCGAAGGAATACTATTCATGCGTTTGCATATTTTGCGGTTTTCCTGTTAGAATGGTAAGTGAAGAGGGATTAACAGCAAAGCCAATTGATATATAAAGAAGCAAAATGATTGAAAATACATGCGTCGACGTTTGATTGTTATAATGTGCATTTTTCACATGTATAAACACCAAATCCATCCTGGCTAATCAATTCATAAATTTGCTGTAAGTAAACTATATTTCATCAGAGACTGGTTACAGCTCTACTTAGCATTTTGCACACGATATACCCGGTTTAATATATTTCCGAGTGTATCCTTGACTATATTGTGTCCCACAAAAGTCGAACAGCCAGCTTTCCAAGAAAGAACATAGTAGGTCGTCGCATTTGCATTTCTCTTTGGTGTCGATAACGTATTGAGTGGTAATTACATTTTGAAATTGTCGCTGATTGATAAGGAAACCAGACATTTTGAATAGAATTGTGATCCACTTTAAATCACCCTCCATAAAGTCATATTTAGATTGTTATTTATTTGTAATTTACTTAATTATAGCGTTATATGATAATTAAGATTATAAATAATTAATGATTTTAAATAATCAATTTAGATCAGCTTTTAATCGGTTTCAAATTATAGATTTTAAATTAGTCTTTTGAAATAGAGATTTAAATTGTCCAGCTTATTTATTGATGATTTATTAACTGATTTAATAATAACTGATTTTAAAGTAACTTTTTTATCTTTATTTATAAATTTGTAAATTTGCAGAATTAGTTCTTTTTAAAAAAGTGTTTTTTTTATTTAATAAAAAAATAAATTTGTGCTTGTTGATCCTGCTATAAAATTAATATTTTTCTACTTGCGAATAATTAACTAAGAAAATATATAATTTATTTTAATTTCTCGAATAATTTTAGATCAACTTTTAATCTTAAAATTATAGATTTTAAATTAATTTTTTGTTAAATTACTGATTTGTATAAATTGAATTTGAATGAGGAATGCGACGATAACATTTAAATTTGAAGAAGGCTGGTAAAAAACATCGCAAAATTTATTTAATTGAATATTACAATTGCTAAAGATGATGTTAGCTAGGCATCGAAATATTCAATTAAATAAATTTTTCGATGGTTTTTGCCAGCTTTCTTCTAATTTAAATATTACTGATTTGTAATTGTATTTCGAATATGGTAATTCATTACTTCTCGATTATTCATTGCAACTTTTCGTGGCGGATTCCGCCAGTTGTGGGCATAATTGCTGGAATAAATGATTCTGTTTAACGCAATTCACGAGTTCAACAAATTCTGCAGTCTTCTTTTTAAAAGTAAACATTGATTCACTATTAGGCGAATTGGCATATGAAGGAGCTAATGATTGAAGATTCTTACGTCGGCGTGTGATTGCTCCATTGTCGTTTGTTATTTATAAAATAATGAAAAGAATGCATTACAAGAGAAAAACGAGATGTAATTTGGATAAGTTTAATTTTTTGTGTAATTGGATCATCAGAATTTCATTATTGAGATTGACAAGAGAATAAATAAAATAAATAATAAAGAAATGCGCTTCACAATTTGTAATTTAAAAAAGATGTAAAAATTCAAAAATACGTTATTCTTTATATTTAAAAAACGTTATTTTTAATTAAAATTACATATTTTTAAAACCTACTATTTGAAACCAGTGACCAATTTCTTGTGTGTTATGGTACATGTTGTCATATTTACTTAAAACAAAAGGGAAACCATCAATCTGAAAGCTCGGCAGCTTGTAAAAACGTTCAAAATGCATTTTATAATTTACGATCGGATATTCGTTACAATTGAAAATCTGATTTTATGCGCATGTTGAATCAAAATTATCGCATTACTTTTTGATTCTAATATCAGATAAACACTTTATTTGCGATGAAATGTAGCATCTAAATAATTAAAAAATACCTAAAGAATATGTGTTCCACTTAATATCGTTTTATTTGATAAATGTTTGGATGCAATGGCTTTGCGTACTAAGAAACCATTAGCAGAAAAATATTAGCGTTTTAACCTGGATTTTCTTAGTTTTGGTAAAAAATGAGAAACAGCATTTTCATCCGACATCTTACAATACAAATTTCCTCTATATTTCTTGGAAATATAAGATACAAATTTAGAAATAAAAATAAATTCTTAAATTTTTCAAATAAATTTTAAGACAAATTTTACTCTTATAAACTTTTATTTTTAAAAATTTGAATTTTTCTTAACAAAAATTTTAATTTGATGTTCAAGAATAAAATCATTTCTTAGTTTGCACGTTTGTATCTAAAAAAGCTAATTATATTTTATCACTCAATTTGTAGTGCTGTCGTAAATAACTGTAGCATCTTTTTCGGTACCTTAAAGTGTGACTTAATATTCCCTTAAAGTGACTTAATATTATTCCTTGAAGCTCCTATTAATTTACAGTCATAGATGATAAAATGCAATTGAGAATGTTAGCAATAAATAAACTCTCACAAAGAAACAGAAAGAACATATTATTTCGATTATTATTACTTTCTGCTGTCAAGCAACAATTTAATATTTTCCGAATTTATTATTTTTGTTCTCTGAGCGTTGGGCTGCCCATCATAATTTATTCTATTGGAAACTTACAGTATATAGTCTGGTTATGTTCACTATTGAGTTCATGCCTTTACTAACGATGTTCATTTTCAAATTTCTAAATGTTCATTTTCTAGTTGTGAGTTTAGTTATTATTTCTTTAGAGTGTAGATGCAACGAGTTTGCTACAATTGATGTGTTTATTTTCAAATTTAAAAATGTTCATTTTCAAGTTGTGAGTTCAGTAATGAATTCATTAGAGTATCAGTGCAACGGATTTGCTGCAATTGCTATACAAGACATGATTGCCGTATAACTAGTTTTACATACAATTGCTTAGTTAGTCATTCTCTATGATTCAAAATTATGCCTGTAGCGATAAAATAGTAGGCTTTCTCGACTATTGTTATTGAATATTCTCAAAATAAGGTTTTTGCTTAAACAATTATATGTTAAAACATGTTGAAAATAAGAACATACCAGATATGCATCACCGTAATTAATGTTTGAAATCAGATGTGTAGAATTTAGCTGAATGTCTCTTGAAACAGATCCACCCATGTGTCGAATCAATTGAGCCTGAAACGTACACAATTTTTCACAATTTTCGCTTTAAACGAAATAAGCAATCTCAGATTTACTATTTTAATAGAGAAATATCCTTAAATAAATAAATGACGATATGTTTATTTATGAATTGTCGGTAACTAACACATTTATCATTGATGACAAAATTGTTAAAAATATTTGATCCATATTCATCTTATTATAAATAGTTGATCATGATCCATTATTGATAATGAGTTATTAGAGCTGGATCAAAGAAAGAATTTTTTTATTGATATTTTGCTAACCTCTGTTAGCATCTTCAAAAAATTAAAGTAATAATTGAGGTTGATTGGCGTATATGAATGGGCAGATGATTTCACGAGAGAGGAACATCCACAAGGAAGGAGCGGAAGCCAAAAGAGGGAGAGTAGTTAGGGACATGTAAACGAAGGAGATTACGGGAACGCAAGGAATAGTAAACAGGACGAGAATTGTCAAGAAAATAAAGGTTGAGAAAGGAAATGGTATGAAAAGTTACAAGGTAATTGTAATTTACAAATTACAATTAAAAATTACCTGAAGTAATTTCCGAAGATGCTAATAGAAGCTAGCGAAGTATTAAATAAAATTTCATTCTTTCTTTGATCCAGTTACGATAATTCTTTATCAATAATGGATCATTATCAACTATTTAAAATCATTCGAGAGTGCTATGGAGCCACTAATCTTAGAGAAAATCGAAATCAAGAGATTGAAATCTAAAATGTAATTTGCTAGCAGAGGTTTAGCAAAATATCAAATGAAATTTTCCCCTTGTTTGGTCCAGCTCCAATAATTCTTAAACTTTTGTTATGTTCAGTTTCACTAAATTGAGATACTAAATATTAAAATGTAACGCACTAGTAATCATCGACTCTCTTAAAAACTTGATTTTAAAAAGGCATTATTTTAAAATGTTAAAAGAATATATATAAGATTATATATAGTACTATTTATAAAGGATATATATAATCCAAGATTAATAAGAATAATTTCAGTTTATGTTTCTCTAAATAATCTTTTTTAAAATATATTATTTGGATTCACTCAACTATTTATATTATCATAATTGTCTGTAACTTAAAAAATTTACTTTATAACATTTCGTAAGCATCCACAATTCCTTTTAATTTAATAAACCCAATATAATATGCCGCTGTAAATTGTAAATTTACACTAATACTACGATTTTATTATTAAAGTGCAATTAAAATTAACATTTTGATTTAGTATTTCATTTAGAAATGAAATACGGTCATATAAAATCATGTAAAAACATTTCGAATAAATTTTAAGTATAAAATATATTGTAATACTCGCTATCAATAAAATGTAGAAGCACGTTGTAATTATTATCAATACATGCTGTAATTGATAATAAATTTTAGTATACGTTTGCTAAGTACTGATTTTAAACTTTTATTAATTCAAATTGATAAATTTATTAATTACATTTTATTATAAATGTAATGAATTAAACATAAAACTTAAAACATTTTATCGTAAATATTCACCAAAAGAGATAATTCCTTAGATGTTGATTATAGATATTATTGAAATATTTTCAATTATACCGATAGTGCTTCTTTATAACTATAAAAGATGTCACTAATAAAATTATAACTATAAAAGATGTCACTAATAATCAATCATATTTACTTACATTCAATGAACTCAATAATGTTATCGATTAGACCAAACGAAATCCTGATATTATGGTTTCGGTAATTTCTTTTTAAGTTGAAATGCGGGTCACATCAATGCTTGTATTTTTGTATAAATGTTAAAAAACGAAATCTTTTGAACATTCAAATTTCAATCATGATCAATGGTAGCAGGAGCTATTGAAATATTAAATTTTTGCAAATAAAGGAAAATTATTTTCTTCTTTGTTCTAGTAAAACTATCTAATCGAAAATGGAAGAAGATTATGGGTTTAGTGTTTACTATTTTTTAATTTTTTGCTTTTATTGTTTTATAATTTGTTTATTCCCTCAAATTGGCGAATTAATAATATTGCAATAATTCTCTTTTTTGTTTTAACTTATGCTTTCTATTTTTGTTGTAATCAATCAGACAAAATGGTATCACTTCTTTATTTTATTATAAAAAATAAAGCCACTTTCTATGTTCTTTTTGAATGCCTTTATCCATTCTATGTTTTAAATTACGTAAGCAATTATGTAAGCAATATCGTTTTTGAAGAGCTATTAATTAAAATGTAGTCTTATGAAGTTAATTAAAATGAAGTGATAATTATGTTGTGATAAGAAGTTACCGTTTGATCCCCGGATCTTCAAACTTTTAGTTGCTTAAAATATGAGACTTTACTGAACTTGCATATTGCATCATTACTGAAGATGCTAATGAGGTCAAAAGTAGCATTACTAATGACTGTCATTTTTTCATTTTTGGTGACTGTTCGGTAAGAGATTCTCCCAACGACTGACTGAAAGTGGGCTCCTAGACGGCCACTTATTATTGCTGCACACGCATATTGTTGTACATATTGCATAAAAATTAGAGTAAACAAAATCCTGATATGGTTTCGGTAATTTCTTTTTAAGTAGAAATGCGGGACACATAAAAGCTTGTACTTTTGTATTTGGCTTTTTTATTAATTATTTTTAGTAGAAAAGTAAAAAGTGAAAAAAAACAGGCAAATGAAAAAATATAAATCTCACAAAAAATATAAATCTCGTTTTTTAACATTTATTTCTTTTTAAGTTGAAATGCGGGTCACATCAATGCTTGTATTTTTGTATAAATGTTAAAAAAACGAAATCTTTTGAACATTCAAATTTTAATCCTGATAATGATAGCAGAATATATCGAAATATTGTAATTTTTAAAAAAGGGTAATTATTTTCTTCTTTGTTCCTGTAATTCAAATTGATAAATTTATTAATTACATTTTATTATAAATGTAATGAATTTTAATTGAACATAAAACTTAAAACATTTTATCGAAAATATTCACCAAAATTACTCGCCCCACCTTCTTACTACGTTCGATAGAACGTAGTTCTATCGAACTATAGTTCGATAGAACTATAGTTCTTCTTACTATAGTTCGATAGAACGAACTATCGCTTCGTTCCTGTCATACCCTCTTACTCCACGTTCCTAATTACTCCAACAACTACGGTCTCCGATCCTTCCTCGTCGCCGCCCCACTCGCCTGGAATCAACTCCCTCTCGTCGTCCGCCGCGCCCCCTCCTTTATCACATTCAAACACCTCCTCCGTTCACACCTTCTCGACACCTGATTCACAGTCTTGTTTTGTTGTGGTCATGTAAGCGTGCGCTGACACGCATTTGCCACGTTAAAATAAATCGTTTTTTTTATATTTTGCTTTTTTATTAATTATTTTTAGTAGAAAAGTAAAAAGTGAAAAATGCAGACAAATGAAAAAATATAAATAATCTCACAATAATTATTAATAATTATAATATTAATTATTAATATTAATATATTAATATTAATTTTAAATTAATATATTAATATTAATTTTATATTAATATATTATATTTTTCTCACAGTTATAGAAAAATTGTGAATATTCATTTTCAAACTTTATTTATTTCGGGACAAATTATACAAACACAATGCTCTCAAATAACGGTAAAGCGGTATTATTTATTCAAAGACTTTAAAAAATAGCTATTTCAGAATTACTTGGGTAAAGGCTGGAAACAAACTTACAATTCGATCAGCATCTTGAACCGTTCCAATGCACGCATTCACATCTTTCATATGGTAGCAATATAAAGGAAATTCAGGTTGCGGTATTGGCTAAACAGACATCCAGAATATCAGTATTACTAAATATACTACCAATGCATTCCGCCGTCTGTTTTAAATGGTAAAAAAATGTTTGCCATGAGAAAAATGGAGAAATATAGCTGAGAATAAATTAAAAATTAGAGATTACATCTTCAAAACTTATAGAAACTCCTGATGTAATCCTGTTAATCAAATAATTAAAAATGTAATTGAATATTTGATTTAATACAACCGAATTATAGTAAAATTAAATTAATTTGGCTAAATTTACCAAGTATTATAAGCTTGCAGGATTGGGTAAATAAGTTATGGGTATGATTTTTATGTAAACTTATAAAATAACCAAAATTGCAAAAAAGAGCAGATTTTATCTTACCGTAAATAAAATACAATTAAAAGCAGCAAACCTATGGTTCACAAAATACGTTGTACACTCTCTTAAGAATACTTTATAGAATACTGTTTATTTGCTCGGATTGCAATAAAATGTGTGGACGGCCCAGTGAGTCTTTAATGGACAATCGCTATAAAGGGGATTGGTTAAAAGTGAAATATCTAGGCATCGGATTATTTAAAATACAATGAAAAGGTTACGCCATTGTAAGAAAACCTTATTATAAAAAACTTACTATATAAACTTATGTTAAGACTATTAAGCTAACATTTAAATGAAAATTAAAGGAAAATTTCACATATTAAAATATAATTATAAAATTATTGAAGTTTATGTATTTAAGTTTTATGTATTTATTTTAAGTTTTTATTGCATTTAATAAAATATCAAATATTTGATAAAATGCAGTATTTGATTGCAAAATTTCATTAAATGCAACTTAAATTAAATTTTTAATATAAAATTATTTAATATAAATATATTACTGAATTGAGAAAATGGTGCATTAAAATAATTTTTATATATTAATATTTGTAAACGTTTGTGAATTGATTAGAAACTACTAGGAAACATTACTCTCTAAGGGAATCTCAAATTGTATTCACGTTGATTATCATTTTTCAAATGCGATAACGACGACATAAAAATGAAATCGGTTTAAACGGGGCTTGTTTGCGGTTCTGCCGGGTAAAATATACTCCTAATAAGACATAATATGCACCCTTAGGCTATTTAGCTAACATTTAAGTAAGACTATTCAGCTAACATTGAACTCTTTAGCTAACATTTAAGAACCCTTCGATATAAGCATATTTGATATAAGGATATTTGATAAATGAAAATTAAAAGCACTGGACTTCTGTACAGGCGGATATTTATTCTATTAGTTAAAAACACTGGACTTATGTACAGGCAGATATTTATTCTATTAGACATATAAATTGTGCCTAATGCATGTTATAAGTAAATAAATAATCTTTATTTTTAATAAAATAAAGATTTGTATTTATGTTAAAAAGAATTTTGTTTCTGATTAATTTCTTACAAAAGTATGAGCAGAGAGTTAGATAAATTCTTAATTTCAGAACAAATATTGCAAATAGATATCAATGCAGATAGACATTCACAGCAATGGCGAAAAAAGGTACTTCCAATCATCATACATATAATGTCGATAGCTTAACGGATATATGGATACCTTATGATATGGATAGCTTATGATAGTTATAGAAATACAATTAAATGATGCAAACATCATTATAGCAGTAATTATTCGAGCATATTGTAAAAATATTTGCGTTTAAAAAATACAAATAAGAATTGGTTTTCCCTTTAATAAGAAACAAATATTCTTTATAACAACAGGACGAATATTTTAAGAACGAAGCTTATACTTTTAACGATATTTGTTTTATTAAAATTCTATCATCCCTCAAAAATAAAATGTTTAAAAAATCATTTTTTTAATTCTTTAAATTTTGTTTCAATTGAATTATAAATACGAATATCTTTACATAAACTAAAGATGTTCTTATAAATTACAATAAAAGTTTGTTTTACAAGTTAAAATTGTAAATGTTACCATCTACATGAAAATTAAGGATGTTCAATTAACTCTTTTACATTTTTCAATTAATTTGATTATTAATTGATCATTTAATTAATTATTAATTAGTTAATCATTTATTTTTATTTATAAGGGTTCTCATAAATAGGCAGCTTTCCTATTTAATGTAAAAGTTTTGTCATGCAGAATTAAATCACATTTAAATTATTTTTAGCTTGATTATTTTGGGGTTCAATTTAAGAGTCTATGTTTTACTTGTAATGAATAAATTATGCATTATATATAACTGTATAATTATATGAGAATAAAATCAATCAATTACTAATTCACTAATTACTCAAGGATGTAGTTAAATTACTATTTACCTACTCGATAAATTCACTTTTATGTCTACCTTAATTAAAAAATTAATTAAAAAAGTTGATTTATTAATCAAGAGTAATAAAATAGATGCATTAAAAATTAATAGCGAATTAAATTAAAAACAGGAGATTTCTGTCCAGAAGAATAGTCACACTTTTGTTAAATATCATCTTTACATTTCGGCCCATACGGATCTTCAGGGATTTGAATATGAGATAGCATTATCTATGGAAATATAGAGAAAGCTAGGACTTGATTTTCTTTATTTCTCTAGGAATGTTTTAAGCTCGAAATATTTATTTTTAATGAATAAATTTAAATTTGAAAATATGCAACAAATATCAAATTTTAATGCATCTGAAAAAAATAAAATTATTAAACTTATCTATTAAATATAAATATTATGTATTTTATAATGACGTGATTATTGTTTATGCAAGTATAAAACAAGTGTACAAAAAATCAATACCAGATTTTTGGTCAGTAAATCGATGACTAATCGGGAACTAATGACGCATATGTGTGGTTTAGACATGAGGCGCTTGAGAAACAATTCCTCTGTGATATCTTTATTTTCCGAGTTGGCTTTGCATTCATCTGTCATAGGAATAGACGTAACCTGGGCAGTATCAGCTGCAGAACAATTCACGGATGAAACACCGATAACAGACCAAGTTCGATCAATGGAACAGTCTAAAGTGTTAGCTGAGGTCGATGGCGGGATTTGGAAGTCATCCAACACAAATACATATTGTTCAAGGACTCTAGGTTGAGAAGGTTTTTGTTCTTCATGCTTTTCATTTTCACGCTGTCTCCGATCTTCCTGTTTTTGCTTCTTCCGTTTCACATTTGGAGTTTGGTCTGAATTACATAAACTGGTTGGGTTGGTAGCAGCAGTCGATAGAGACTTTGATACGGACAATGATGACGGCAATCCCGTATTTTGTTGTGTAGATAAAGCGTCTTTGCTATGATATTTCACAGCGTAATGGTCAATAAGGGCAGTATCCACAGACTTTAGATCTTTTATAAATCTAACGCTGTGCTGTGTTTCGCCGATTGCGTGATACAATTCAAAATTATTACGTGCAACACCGCAGATATCCAGCATTGTAGCTAAATAATATATTTGAAAGTAATTTATTATTTTTTGTCAAAACTTGATAATTATAAAGAACACCTGCTCTTTATTATGGCAAAAAATGAAATATTTGTACGTTTTTAGTTTTAATTAGAATTCCATCCACACATCTGACAGTATTTATGACGTATAACATTCCCTGGTAATTAAAAAATGGATAATGTTATGGAATTGTTTTTATATTACGAAAAAATATGTTATTTTTTGAGAAAAAACGTTTTATGTATATTTTTGACATACTTTGCTAATATCATTAGTTTTACATAAAGAAAAATAGTTAAAATGTAGCTATACTATAGAGGCCAAATGCTAAGCAGCATAAAGCATTCAAAACAATTAACAAACAATGTCAATAACGGTGGCTATTGAATACTGTTTAATATTGCACAAATTCAGCGACTTTATTGATTTTTCATTTCTTAAAGAATTGATTCGTGAAACATAAACATCATGTATTTTCTTTAAAATAACAAATTAAATGATGGCTTAAGCAAACACTGTTTTATGGTCACTGACACATTTGCCATAGACTAATGCATGACCTTAGGATTATCCACCTAAATTATTTTATCCAACATAATATCAAAAATATTTACACAAATATTTTACAAAAATAGTAGGCTTTATTATCATAATAAAATTTGGAACATTTATTCGTAATAAAATCATTTGTTATTTATTCGTAATAAATTATTGAAATCTTAAATTTTTAGTTGAATAATTTGTGCATATGTGCTGGATTGTTGTTTCAGTGAAAATACTTTTATATTTTAGAAAACCTAAAACGGCGCATATGAAAAAAAACTATACCATTGGAACTAAGAAATTGAAAAGACTTTTTGTTTCTTTGACTGCTGTCACTATTCTAATATAAACTTCGGGTCTGGACTTTTATATTTGTATGGTATTTCCCTGAAGTAGGATATATAAACCAGATGAATAATAACGAAAATTTCTATAATACGCTAGAATCTTTACTTGTATGTAATTAGGAAGAAATAATATATGCTTGGATAAAATTAGGAAGAAATACTAGGTACTCGGATATAATGATGGATAAATACTAGATGCTTGCATATAATGAGGACGAAATACTTACCACGTTTTACATCATCAACCCACATTACTTCTGTTTTATGCACTTTACATCCTTTAACCCCCTTTGTCCCCTTTATGTTCAAACTAGAAATTATTAATTTCATACTTTCTAATATGAATATATATAGGTGTAAAAAGGAAAGGTAAATGAAAAATGATGTAAATGGTATTAAAAAGGGTACATGGAATTTAAGGGGACCAAGTGGGTAAAACGAGTAAAGGGAATAAATGGGGGTGTAATTAGATAAATGAGGTAAAAGGGAGTATAGGAGTTTAAAGGAATATTAATATATGACAAATAATGTGATAATTTTATTCCGGGGAAAACATATCTGGACTGATAATTCTAGGTGCATAATGTGTATACATAATTTAGCAAATGGTACGACCATTGAATGATTCATAGAACTAGCCTTCTTCTGATGCATATAACTTCATGTTAATGATAGAAAACAATCGACGATTTAAGATGATTTAGGTGTTAAAGAACCGGATAATGTTACATTATAATCACCTGCGACTTTTATTGGATACATAAGTGGACATTAATTAGGGAGCTTTGAAAATTCCTCATTTTAATAATTTTTTAAGCAAATGATTTTTTAATAATTTTAAAGTAAATGATTTATGAAGTAAATATCATAATAGTTTATTATGATATTATAATAATGATAATAATAATATAATAATATCATAATATAATAATATATTAATATTATTAATATATTATTATAATATTATTATATTAATATTATAATATTATATTAATATAATA